>VZRN01001864.1:190178-312407 GCA_013397935.1 Dasyornis broadbenti | reverse complement strand
TTGGTGTTAAGGCCCGAAAAAAAAAGGGGAGGAAAAAAAAAAAAAAAAAAAAAGAAAAAGAAAAATGGAAAAAAGAAAAAAAAAAGAAAAAGAAAAAACTAGAAAGAGAAAAAGAGAAGGATCAAAAGCTCTGACGTGAAAAGATAAACGAATGGCTGTATATATGAGGAAGTTTATGGAAATTTTTCATTTTAAAAAAAATCAAGATTTATTGCCAGATATTAGAATTATTAGGCTGGTAGCGAGATATTTCTTCCTTTCTTTTCCCCCCCTTTTTTCTCCTAGACATCATTAGAAAGACATTCATGCTGCTGAGCTGTTACCTCTCTGGTCATTTCTGATGTCAAATTACAGAAGAAAAAAATGACACTTGCAAGTACATGGCAATTTGAAGGAGCTTCAGTAACAGGCAGAAGCAAGCAAGTGGAAAAGCAAAAGTGAATTCAACTTCATTACACTTTGGGAAAAATATCATATTTATGTGCAGGATTAAAAAAGAAAAAAGAAAATCTAGTTTTAAATAGTCTTTGTGCCAATATTTTAGCAATTTAGAGCTCACAGAAACTAAGTAAAATGTAGTGCTTGGTATCCAAGTCAACCCAAACTCTGGAGGCAACAAACATGAAAGGTTAAATGCTCTAGAAATTGCATTTGTAGAGTTTCTTAACTTAGGAGATTAATAGTTACTCAAAGCAATGGATAAATATTAGTAAAGGACCATTAGCAGGGAAAAACACATCAGTGAATCAGAGCTCCCCAGCTTATCAGATCAATTTTAAACAGGTTTATCTTGGACTTTTCCAGCACCTTAATGAGGAACAAATTGGTTTTTTACCCCTTTTTGTTTCCTGAGATTTTGTTGACTTTTTGTTGTTAGGTATATCCAACCATTAATACAAATGGGTCAGTGGCATAGGAGCATTAATTCCCTCTCCTTGCAGGTTCCTGGATACAGTAATTTATGAAAGTTCCCTTTTATTACTCTGCTCATGGTCACCTAAAGTTTAAGAAAAAATGAGTTACTGTTTTTTGATGTTTCCTACAAAGGAAGAGGAGATCAAGCAGCGAATGTAAACAAATCCAGAAACAGGTGACTAGTTTTTTTCCCCTTTAAATATATACATATATATACATAGACAACAATATGAACAGCTAATCTGGAGCTTGTACACTGGTATGAGTAAGCTTACAGCCAGAAAGAAAAGATTCATACCCTCTGTTTGCAAGCAAATATTGAACCAAACAATTGAATAGGAAAGGTTTGTTTTACCTTTTAGATCTCCAGGAGGTTTTAAAAAACAAAGCAAAATTAAACCAAACCAAACAAACGAAAACCACACAAACAAACAAACAAAAAAATAAGAGGAGAGTGATGGAGAGTGATGTTTAAAATACAGTCCTTGCTAAAACAACAGAACACACTCATTATACTTTATTAATGGAAGAGCAGTGAGCAAAGCAAGAACTCTCTATTTTAATTGCTCACTTGCTCATGTAGAAATCTGAGTTCATCCGAAATGCTCCAGGACATGCCCATGGCCCCTCACTGTCATTCCAAAAGACTGCAGGTCCCCATAAATCCTAGACCATTTCTGACACGGTGATGTGGATCTCTTAAACACCCAAGATTGTCTCAGATGGTTCAAAATACCCAGGGGAAAGAAACTGGAATTAACTTGGAGAGCTAAACCTTCTAAGACACTCAGACATCTGCCTTTGGGCCAGGCATCTCGTTGACTATTGACTTCTGTGGGCTTCAAAAGACATTTGGCACCTAAATGCTTCTGTGGAGCCGGCTGCAGGATCTTTTTCCCTGGGGTACATCTCTCTGGAGCTCATAACATTGCTCTGTAGCCTTGGGGGCTGGGATTTACACCTGACCAGTTGAGTAACTCTTGATGATCCATTACCCATCTTTGCTTTCAATTGGCATTGTATGAGTTTGTTGTATTTAAATCACCGCCTGCAAGAACTGAATTCCTCTATGCCACTGTAAATGGAGCCCAGAATCCTTTGGACACCGCCAAAGGCTGAGGTAACAGGTTAGTTTCCATAGCCTTTGGATACAGTTTGTCATTTTGGAAAGGGGATGAAAGCTGTTCATGCCCTGGGGTGTCTGTGAGATGGAATGGAGTTACCTTGTGGACCTGTAAAGTCTCATGGAGAAACTTGCCCCCACCTCCATCAGCACTTGTAGTCATGGACTTCACAGACCAGGGTCATCTGCTCATTCTCCTTCCTTAATTTCCTGGCTGTATAAACCTGTCAGGATCCTGCAAAAGTCTTGGTTTACATAAAGCATAACTTTCCACCAAAAAATCCTAACAGGTTTTGACATCAACAGTTCATTTTATACATAATTTTGATGTAGAAGGTCTAACAGGATAATTCAGAAATCTGTTTGTACCAATTGCAGCTGACAAGCAGATGAAGCCGCCCTTACACATTTTTTCTTATAATCGGCATTGTCTGAGTTCTGCAAATAATGATGTTGGCAAGTTTAGAAGTTTTCCTAACTGGAGTTCTTTTGGATTCATATATTCATCCCATTTTGATGACAAAAAAAAGTTCTTTTTGTGTGAATACTTCACGTTTTTATAGGGAAAAGAACAGAATTACCATGAGGTTAAATGTTGCAGTATAGGTCTAAGCAAGTTGAAATACAAAGCAACACTTCTACTTCCTCCAATGAAATATGCATTTTATCTTCCATGAAGACTTGTTTCTTGCTAGTCTCTGTCAGCAGGAGCCATCAACATAACAGTGTTTTGCTGACCTGTGAAAGAGCTTCTGGTAACCACTACTCAAGAGCTCCATTAGGATGGAATCATTTAAGCTGATTCTGTAACAATGTGAAACTTTTGTAAAATGAGGTTAGGAGGTTGATGCATTTTATATAACCAAATGCAACCATTTTGGGCCCGAACTTGTGAGGAGCTGAATAGTCTCAGCTTCCATTAACATCACAGACATGCTCAGCATTTTATGAGATCAGTATCAATGAAATCTAAAATCTTAAGCTAATGTTTTAGTTACAGTAATAGCAGTGCAAGTGCATAGGAATTTGGACACATTTCCAAAATAAAAGAAACAAAACTCATGGCGTGTTTACTTGTTACTGATGACAATTTCTAGTCAAATCTTTGCTTTGTTTTGCCTTGCCCTGCCTTACCTTCCTTCCTTTTTAATCTGGAATACCTCCAAGAATACATAGTAAAGCTAATCTAATTCATGGCTTAATATATTTTTTGACACTATTCCTCAACCAATCACCAAGCATATTAATTTGTTAATAATTACCATGGCAGTTCTAGTTTTTAATGAGTACAACACAACACAGTCAGCCCATTAAACATAAATGTAAAGGCCAGTAACCAATGTAGATGAATCAGACAAGAAACCTAGCCTTAAAATAATCAAGTCCAGTTCCCTGGGCTTTTTTCAGAAAATGTTATAATTTTGTCACACATATACATGTACTGAACACTGTGGCAAGCCTTGCTAAGCCCAGTTGCCTCTTATAGGTGGCAAACTCCACAGCCATATTCCTCTAACAGATAAAAATTTTATCACCTTTTCCACACTACATACATTAATTTCTAGTTTATCCCTATAAAAAATACCTTGATGATACCATTAATGCCTGTAGAATCTGAACCTATAGGGATTTTAAGTCTTTTTCTGGAAGATGTTCAAGAGCCTTCATTTCTACTGACTGCAGCAGGTCTGAGCAGAGTCTACCAGTAAGATCAGGGCTAGGATTAGCTCCAAAAATTCCATCAGTGCAAGTAGAAACATCTCTGCTAAGAAGCAGGTAAAATTATAGTTTGCGGGACGTTATAAACCATTTTCCAAAAATATCCTTTCATGTTGAAACTTCTAGTACTTGAACACAGAGATCCCTCCTCTTTCTCAGGCTATTTATCATTTTTAGAGGCTATAAATTATACACACCAAGCACCAATTTTATACACCAACAACCATAACAATGCAGTTGCAAAACAGAACACTCTGAAGGGTATGTTCCCCTTTCAAAAAGGATAAGGAAGAATAATAAAGCAATGCCTAGGTCTGCAGTAACGTTTTCCGTTCAAAGATCTCAAACTGTTATAAAGGAGTCATTAACCTCATTAAACTCCTGTGATACAGGACTCTAGCCATTATCTTCACTGCTTTCCATGAAGAGGAGGAGTGGGGACGGTATCCTAACATTTGTGTACCTTAAGGGTAAGTTTTACAAATGTTTTCCACTCTTGCTATGACTGGTTCAACTCCATCAGTTTTAAGCAAATTCAGGAGCAATATATTGATTGTTCTGAGCCAAGACAGATTACATGATATATAACATGCTGACAACAATGCTGGATAGATCAGGCTCCTAACACCGACCGACTGACTGTTGTTAGTATTGACATTAAGTTAATTCATTGGGAGGAAAAGCTGTACCGCAGAAATCAAAAGTGCACATCACCACCTTCTCTCAAGCCAGGGATTAACTGATGGAGTTTGGGATCTCCCATTGCCTGGAAAGGTGCGTGGTTGCCTCTTAGGAGAGCTCACCACAAACTGGAAGTGGGGAGTCACCCTCGACTCCCTGGCAAGGGGGAAATCCTGAGTGAAGAGGGCTGAGCAGCAAAGCCAGGGCTGGCAGGATGTTGCATCTGTTTTCCTCCTGGATAGCTCTTGGTAGCTGAGTTCTGAATCACAGATCAGCGTTAACCTCCCTCTAGTCACTGAAGAGTGACTATGACCTGGGATAGATTCAGGCTTTTACTATTGTCTATCTGGAAAAGCCTAGAGCTGAGCTTGGAAGCTTGAGCTTTTGTTATATTCAGCAGTGATTCAGTCAGCAGCATATTGAGCACTATTCAGCCCACCCAAAACTGGGTACTGCAGTCTAAATGTAGAGCTGAGTCCCACCCTGTTTTACACCGCTGCTGTCAAGCATCCATTTTCACAGATACTGATATGCCAGAGCTGGCTGTCTCAGTCTGTCCCTGTGTGTTTATAGTCTGTGTGACATTTTTGCCTCCTGCTTTTCCTTTATTAACAGACAAAATTTCCTGGACAAACAGACCTAGAGAGGCCCAACTGCTTACTTGGGGTCAATCAGCAGAGAAACAGAATCCAAATAATCTTCATCTTCTGCCCCCACATCACCAGGCATCACCTCTACATGCGGAAGACATGTTTTCCACCAAGAGTTAGCTTATTTTCCAGATGAAATCTTCTCTGAACTGTCTCCACAGTTGTCTCCAGGGTCTAGTTGTCTCCATTTGAGAATCACTCAGTGCCACTCTCACACAGCCACTGGCACAGGGAGGCCTTCTATATTGCTGTATTGCTTATCTTTCAACTTTTCTGCCTTTTCTCTTTTTAATACTACATATAGATTCTTAGGAGATTACAGATGCCATATATTCACCCAGAAATACATAAACTAATAAGTCATTTCTTAGATACCTGAACAATTAAGAAATGTTTATTTTCAGACAGTACTCAGGAGGAAATTTCCAATTTTTGCTTTGCTTCATAACCATTATGAAGGTCAGTCTTTGTTCACCCTTGTTACCAAGTACACTTAGTGATAAATGCCGAAATTGCAGCTTACACAAAAAGCATTTTACCTTACTTTTTATACCAGCTTTTAGTTTGAGAGATGTGGTGAGGATATTTATGGAGTTTGGGGTTGAGGAATGTGAGACATCAGTTCCCCAAACTCCAGCATAGCCATTGTGGTAAGAGCTGAACATGCCATGAGTCGGAGCATGCCTGAAGCACTGAACAGGCAAGTGAGACAAAAGATGAGTAAGGAAATGCCCGCAGAGGCACCTGCCCAAAGTTATAGGACAGGTCAAGGGGAGAATGAAACATGGATCAACAAAGATATCATCTTCTACTAAGCGTTCTTCCCACAAGGTGAAAAGGACTTGTTAATTTAGCTTTTCTATTTCAGTACCTATCATCACATGAGACTCTCCTATCTGTTTTCCAGCCTAATTATATAGTTTTAAAATTTGTGAGGTTTCATCTGGGCTCTTGGAAGTCAGAGTGAGATGCAAAACAAAATGAATCATGAGAAGGAAAACCCATTTGCTTTATCCTTTCTGCAGTAATGTGCACAGGAAACACGTGTCATCTGATGATTTTCTGTGGAAGGCTACATTATAGTTTTGCACTGTGCTCTTAAACAAAAATCTTTCTCTCCCTCCCACCCTCCAAATGCATATAAAACTCAGAAATGTGTAGTCTTTGCTCTTTGTAAATATGCTTACCTGGAATATGAATTCAAGTTTGAGCACGTGCTTTGCTTGATCTGGAACTCACTTTGCCAAGAGGATGCAAACAAGAACATATAAGTGCTGACAGTTCTCCAATGCCATTTCCACAAATCCTCCTCCAGGGACAGATAAATAATGAAATGACTGAATGGGAAATAACACTAAAACATCTCAGCCTACAGAACCACAGGATATGCACCAGACACACATGGGTGAATGCTGAAATGCTGAGAACATTTAGTAACACAGATAGGACTTTGGGAATCCTCATGCTTGTGTGGGCTAACTGAAGCGTAAATCTGGAGTAAATGGAGCAACAGTGATGCAAACTGTCATAACAGATTGAGAACCAGACTCAGAGTTTCTGCTATCTACCTACATGATAGGAAAAATCTTCATCATCTCTTTATCAAGGCATATTTCTTGATACTTCTCTTTTGAACACCTGCTCTACTGTTTTAGTGGTGCTGAAATGCAAAATATTCACCTTACATTTTCCACAGCTGACTCCCATTCTGCTAATTCAGTTATGCAAGACTTGACCCAAATGATTCCTCTCTCTTTGTTTTTTGGGGTTTTTTTTCTGGTTTTTTGGTTTATTGTTTTTTTGTTTTTGTTTTTTTTTTTTTTTTTTTTTTTTTTTTTTTTTTTTTTTTTTTTTTTTTTTTTTTTTTTACTACTTTGCTGATATTGGTAGGCAGTCTTTATGTCCGAGGCTGTCAGTGAACTGAGTTTGATCAGGCAAATCTTTACTCCCAAGACTGTGCTGCTGAACTAGAAAGATAGAGCGTACACTCTGTTAAGTGCATTAAGAAAAACAGCGTAACAGCATGCAGAATTTTATACTTGTAGCCTACAATTTCCCCTCCTGCCCATATCAGGGAGATCTATTATACTGCAAGCACAGGATTTTTCCATTCAGTGACCATTTCCTTTCCTATTCATCTCTAACATGCTATTAACCATTTCAGCTACTGCTAAGAATTGAGCTGATGTTTGCAGAGGAGTACCTAAAATTATTTGAAGACTGTCTTCCTGGTTGTCAAATATTTCCTTAAAGTTGTTGTTTTTTTTGTTTTTTTTGTTTTTTTTTTTTAATATAGAATAGGGTGTTTTTTCCCTTATTTATGAGGAACATTTAGATCCCTCTAACTATAATGGGACTATACACCACTAGGAATCCATATAGGAACTCTGAGACTTCTCAGACACATCAGGTCTCCAAGTTTGAGGAATTAATGCTTGTTCTAGAAAAGATTTACTTCAGCTTTCTCTAAGCAAAAGATAACTGGAGGACCTACAGTCTTGTGCTGCAGTCATTAGGCTGTGTCATCCTCCTCCCCCCACCTGAAAGCTTCTTGTTGTCTCCTCTCTTCTCAGCCAGAGAGGTGCTCTGATTCAACACAATGACATCAGTGGCCCAATTTTCTACTCTGGGCTTTAGATATATCTCTTTTAGTTATCCAGTACCATTTTTTTGCTATCAAGCAAGCCATAGGTTTCTTTCTAATATGATACATGTTGTTCTATGTGAATTTTTTTGATTTTTATGAGAGACTGTCCCACTTGGACCCACCTTTAACAACAAGAGGCAGGAAAGGGTCTTAAGCCCCTTAAAACCAGCTTAAAAGGTAAATGCTTTTCATACAGCAGCTCTTCAGTTTTCAAATGTGCTCATTGTGCTCTGATCCTATTGACACTGAATGCTCTCTTGCTATACCTCAGTGTGATATAATGGAAGGAACACCATGTGGTAGTCTGCAGAAAAGTCGATTAAACTAGCAGACATAAAACTGCAAACAGCTTTTACGCGTCACTAATGGACTGGGACCGCTTGGCTTTTATGATAGCTCAGAAAACCTTACACACCTGAGGTGCTGTAAAAATGAGTAACAGTTAAAACCAGGAAGAAATGTAAAGGACAAGGTGCAAAGCTAGATGGCTTTTGGCATGAGCTGTTCAACAGTGTCAGACCATGGTCTGTTTACAGGTACAAACAAAATGAGCTCTGCTTCTCACGGGAGAGCTGCCTTTATCCCAAATGTACCCTGGAAACCTGGTGATCAAAAATTTGACTATTAGCAGAGTCCCTTTCCATCTGTTAAAAAGAGGAAATGGCTTTGGTCAACAGGGACATTTAAATTGTAGGTTCAATGTTTGGCTAAGGATGAGATTCGGCACTTCTCCTGGACTTAGCAGAAACACTGCTCATTAAATATTTCCCCTCATCATGTTTAGCTTGACTAGTGCTGCCTGTCTTTCACTTTCAGTCTCTCAAGGCTTTTTGCATTGTCACCCTGTTGCAACATGTAATGTCTACATGGTGCTGTCTCTCCTTTTAGGGCTCAGGACTCAGAAGGACAAAAGTTCTGCCAAATCCTTTTCTCCTCTACTCAACTGGCAGACACATGGGCTAATTCTCCAAGACAAACTTAACAAAGCAGTATCAGAGAAATGACAAATTTCTATAAATAATGCTGAATACTGCAAATGATATGCCTGAAAAATCACTTGATCATTAAACAAGAGAAGATGCCTTCTGTAAAATAAATAAACCATGAAAAGAGAAGGCAAACTTGCAATTTAATATTCATAAAGTCTGAACTGCTCAGGAAGATCTTGGCCAAATGTGAAGACACTCTGTGTGTCATGCACTTTTGACAGATGCTGTCCCCAAAGGAAAGCTGAAGCCAAGTCTGACACCTGACTCACACCAACAGGGAAGACAGAGAAATCTCCAATGCTGGCTCAACTAGGCAGGAGACAGCAGGGTTTTTTATGGCAAAATCTTTTGACTGTCATAAATATTCATGCTCTGTACCTGGATACCATGATGAAAGGCGATGGATTAGATCCATTTGTCATTATTAAGATTCTTGCTCATAGTTTGAGGGAAAAAGTTAACTTGCAGATAGTATAGCTCAATAAAGTGGAAACCACACATTCTAAAGAAAACCAACCCTAATTGCAGAGCTTTGACCTAAAATGAATCAGGTTTGGTCTTAACTGACTGAGCACCAAAATGTATATTCTATTATTTTTATCTTGCTGTGGTAATTAATGTAAGAAATGTTTCATGCCAAGTTAACTTCGCCTGTAATGTCCTCAGATTAAAGAAATTGGAAATAGCATCTCTGTCAGAGTGGTTGCACAGTGTTCTCATCCCCTGAAGGAAACCCAAGCTCTGCTGATTAAGAAGACTTCAGCTTTTGATCATGAGTTATTGGATATCGACCCATCATTCAGTCAGGGCTGAAGACTGACTGTCCTGAACTGAAAGGCTTGGAATCAGATCACATCCAGAGGGAACAGCTCTCCAAGCAAAACTTTCTTCTCATCTAAATCAAGTCTACAAATAGCAACTCACTTTTGTCAGACATTCATCAAATATGACATGCTTCATGGAGCCAGGCCACAAAAACACAGGAACCTGTCATAATAACCTCATGCAAGACAGTAGACGGTCCTGATGCAGTATGACATGCTGGGGAGCAGATATCATGCTTCCCGAGCAGGTGAATGTAAAACTCAATCTTGTAGAAAGAGGAATTGTCACTCATAAATTGGAGGGGGCGGGGGGGAGAAAAAGTCAGAGTATCTGATCCAATTAAAATGTACATTGATTACTGTCAGGTTGCAGAAATGCTGACACACAGGGATTGATCCTGTTTGAAGATGGCACATGAAGCAGCAGGCCCCAAAACTGGGGGCTATCGGTCTTTCCAAACCAACAAGAAGTAGCTGTTAAACCCAGGCACAAAAGTTCTCCACAGTTAGGTACCTCAGGCTATCTCTTAAAAACACTTCTGGTTTGGGCAAGGATTATCAGTACTTTTGTTACTGTTCCGTACAGACTCCTGCACTTTAAATCCTCCTGCAGCAAAGGGCTTCCTGCAAGACTCCAGGCTATGCAAGGCCCAGCTGCACCAAAACACTGCGGACAAGATACAATGAACAAGACCAGTGTTAATAAACGTCTCAGTGTTTACCTAAGCCCAGCTGGCTTCAACAGTGCAGCATGACTGCATTAGGGGGTAGCACAAGGGGAAGGTTTTGAAATCTAGCTGAAATCAATGGTGGGGGAAAAAAAAGAAAAAATGCTTTTAACAAAACTTCCTCCTTTTCAAAATTAGGGAGTGAGAGAAAGTAGGTTTAGATTGGAAGAAATTCTTGGCTGTGTGGGTGGTGAGGCCCTGGCACAGGTTGCCCAGAGAAACTGTGGCTGGCCCATCCCTGAAAGTGTTCAAAGCCAGATTGGATGGAGCTTGAAGCAACCCGGGATAGTGGAAGGTGTCCCTACCTGTGGCAAGGGGTGGTACTGGAAGAGCTTAAACATTCATTCCAACCCAAACCATTTTGTAATTCTATGAAAAATCTCTTTTGCCCCCTAATTATTTTTTACCACTGAAAATTTTCCCTTTTTTTAGTGAGTATTTCCTCCCTTCACCATTCTTCCTTTATATCCCTTTCTTTCTATTTTCAACCTCCTTCTATCCCATTTTTTCCATAAAGAAAGCAGAGATAAAATTAGGAAAATAAAATTACAGATTAACATTTTTAACAAAATTTTCACAACAAAAGTCTCAAATAAGCAAATATTAATGTGTTTTGGAAAGACACAATTGAAAAAAAAAAAAAATCTTACTTAAGTAGATTTACTGGAAAAATCCTATAGCCAGTAACAAATTCATTTACTTTCTTGTCATAAAAGAAAAGAAAGACGGATGGGTTTGGTTCACCCAGTGAGGTGTTCAGGGCCCCGTTGTGTCCAGTTGTGTCACATTCACACACAGCCACAACACTCACATGTGGATGTTTCAGTGCCATAGAGAGTATAATATGTTACCTACATTTGTATAACTCAAAGTGTATCCCCTTAGGTTAAATTATATAAATTTTCTTTGTGTCAGTTCATCCACCTTCAAAAAAAGGAAACTAATATGTCTTGTGACCACTTCAGAAATTCTATTTAATCCATTGATAAAATTATAGACATAAAATATTAAAATACATGGACCTGTCTATCTAATGTATTGATACATTTTCGATCAGTAGGTGAAGTGATGCTATACACCAGAAAAATATTCCAACTGACTGGCCAGCAGGAATGTAAAATTATGTTGAACCATGAGTGTTCAACTACAACTTATGTCCTTTAGCAAAATAGGTAATTGCTGAAGTAGGTAATAGCTTATAGATGACTTTTTCATGTGAAACAATAGATGTCAGTAGTTTGCAGATAGAAATTCTTTCCCTTTTAATGGTCAAGTTCTAAATTATTGTGACAGACATTTCATTGACAATCCGTGATAGTCAGAGGTGGGTAAGCGTCCATCCAGTTTATGTACTGGATGTTGCTGTCTGTGAGCTTGAGCTTACAAAAACATCCCAAAACTGCAAGGCACCTTAGAAAAATCTGCACACAGAACTTCACACAGGCACACCCCTCTTCCTAACACAAGGCATAAGAGATCTTTTATACCATGACAAAAAAGTGATAAAGACGGCCCCCTGGATGGCTGAGGATTTGCAGCTGGAATGAGGTGGTTTATGATTAATGTCCTGTGAGGAGGATGCTGTAAACAAAACATTATTTTGTATTGCAAATAAATGGGTCTACTAAGTGCTGTCTAAATTCCCCTAGGCACCAGTGGCCCACAGCTCTGAGAAAAATGCATTTGCAGAGCACTTAGTGTCAAGAAAGCCCATCTCTTGGTGCCAAAGGGTTAAGATGTTATCCAAATCAGAGGATAAACTCATTAAAATGGGCCATTACTGGAGAAGGAAGAAGCCCCAAGACTCCTTCCCCATTTCTTTGTCAGGTTAGCAGGAGGAACCAAAGAGCATAATACAGGTTTGAGTGCACATGAAACAATAGTAAGCTCCATAAGGAATGAGGATTCCAAAGTAAATAGAATACTGAAAGTCAGCAGAGGCAAAAGTTAACTTACTGTAAAATACTTGACTCTCAGGTAAGGCATTGAGATGCTGTTTTGGCAGCCAGAACTAATAGCAGGCTTGCTGAAAGGGTATTGGCTTCAGAAAGAAGACAAATACAATCCTAATCCCTTTTTCCTGCCACACACTGGAGATGAGTGAAACCCAAGGGGGAAATTCTTATTACAGCAAATAGGTGCAAGTCCACAGGAAAAATTAAGTCAACTTGACAATTTACAAATTTCCTTTCAAGCATGAAAGGTGGATGAAAACAGAAGGTTATTTTTAAATCCAAACACAGTATTTTGTATCTGTTAATATCACTGCCGAAGAAGAAGGGACATAGGAAAGAGTCCATAATGAACACAAGCTTCATTTCACTGGCACAAAGCCAGGACAAAATAACTTTTGTTAGACAAGTAATATTAGAAAATCTAATACCAGGCAGGGACATTTTTCCTTTTTCCCATCAGGGGCAATGAGACCTCACAGTTTAACCACAGCTTTCTGGGTGAAGATGCAAACCAAGGTAAAATCTGCTTATCCCTGACTTTGCTGGGTAAGGAATACACAGCACAATGTTCCTCAGGAAGAAAAAAAAAAAAAAAAATTCCTTTACTGTGTGCTTCACGTTCCTTCTGATTTATTCCCCTGCAGACAAAAGAGGATTAGGGATAATCAAAGTTTGCCATCAGCATACCTGTACTATTCCACAAATGAAAGACCTTGAGCTTTGTGAAAAATACCCATACTGTTAGGTGGGCATCTGCTTGACTCTTATGGACCTTTAACACGTGTTTTGAAATGCTCAGGCATGCCAGGACCTAGCAGTATTAAATCTTGCTTTTGTAGGTGGAAAAAATTGCAGTCCATGCTCTGTTACAGTGAATTGACCATATAGATCAAATTATACCCTACCCACTACACAGAGACAGATACACTCCTGAATCTTGGACTCAAAGGCTCCCAAGTCCCTTCTGGCATCCAGCAAGCTGCACTTCCACTGTTCATTTTGGGGATGGAAAATAAATACGTCCCTCTCCAAATATATTGTGGTTTGGGTGTACAACAACACAAGCACAATAGAGTCAGTAAAGATTGTACCTGGGACAAAAATAGCTAGTTTGGGAATGAAATGCCAACTGTTAAAATCACCTATTTCCTCAATGTTCCGAAAAGTGGTTGCTTGGCTTTCTCTCCCGTTGTAGATCCAGATGTCCCTTCCTGTTGAGTGAGGAAATCAAAGCGGACCACTCCGTTCAAGTTGCTGTGTGAGCTCTAAGCACATGTGGCTGTGATGAAAGTGTGCTAGACAAGGAGAAAAGATCTGATGCTGAGGAGTGGAGAGATGCTGGGGGAAAAGAAACTGCATGTCAGGCACTGGAAGAAGGAATTTTACCCGTCCCTTGTAGACCACAGAGGAGTCAAAGGGACATGGCAGATGGGATGAGAGAATTAGTTTGGAAATTCGCTCCGTTGTGTCTCACAGAGGTCACATGGATGGAGAAACACATCCAGTCCTAGGGGCAGTCTCTGAACTTAAGGCTGAAACTGTGCAGAAATAATTCCCTGGAGGGAAGAACATCAGTTAAAATTCTAAAACAGGAAACATCACACAGGTTCATAAAAAGACAACAGTTAAATGTCTCTGTCAGCAGATACTCTGGATTATCAACTGCTACCTCAGATAGCAAAAGAATGTCCGGCCAAAAAATACAACAAAAATGCCCAATCACAACAAAATGCTACAGGAAATTTCCACACCAAAAGAGAAGTCCCTTCAGTAGTATTCTTTTATGATTTTTCTCTATGACTTGTAACTGAATATAATATATGTACTTTAGATAGCATGATGGGGTCTACTGTGATATAGAATAAGTTAATTACATAATTGCTACCATGGATTGCACTAAAATGCTATTATTAATATACAAAAAGTGTTTGCAGGATTGGGACCTAAGCTGCTACCCCACAAAACTTACCCCAAATCCCTAATTAATTATTTTTGTAATACTATACTTCTTTGACAGCACCTAATTAAAGGATTGCTTGGTGAGACATCTATATGACTATCTGTATGCATCTATAAATATTCATATAAATAAGCATATAAGTATCTACAGAAGAATATATACAAATCTTTACATGGAGAGATTTGAGCCCACATTAAAATACATCTTATTTCCAGCAATCTCAACAAAATTATAACAGATGGAGATTTCTGAAAATTTCAGTTGGTTTGAGTTTTAAGATTTTTTGGTACAGATTCATCTTCTCTAATTTTATCTATTTAGTTAATTGCTGTAAGTTAGGTCTTGGTCATCCCTGTATTTCTCTATAGTTTAAAGAGAGGAGATGAAGATATTCTTTCAGAAGGGGACTCGTTTTTGCGTTGAGTCACCCTCTGGAGGTGCCTATTTCACCCCTGCCTAAGCAGCCAATATAGCATGCTGACTTAAAGAAATGAAGTTGAATTTGGTCCAGAGTTCCAAATTCTTTGATCAGCCAAATAAAACAGTGTTTCCTCTTATCCTCTTATCTAGGGTGGATCAGTAGAAAGGCGTTTGAAGTCAGTGACTTTAATCTGATTTGTTCAGTCGTTGACCTCATCTTGGGATGGGCATCTGGAACTGGTGACATCAATTCTGGAGGTGTCAGCCCAACATGACTGGCCTCAGATGATTATGTTACAACTTTTTGACAGCTGAAGTCACATGAGGTGCTCCTCTCACTCCTCTTTTTAATATAAGCATGTTACCACTCATCTGGGTAAATCTCAGATTTCCTTGAAAAATCAACTCATAAAACTCAAGCACAGCTGGGATGAAATATAGTGTTGTTTTGTGTTTTTTTTTTTTTTCCCCTAATCTCTTACAAGACTGTACCTATTATTTAGGACAGAAAATGATTCAAGTCTGAGCCAGACACCTGGGCTCCATCATACATAATAGAAAGAGGCAAACATCTTCAGAGGGCAATTAATCCCCAGGGTTAGTCTTGATTTTGGTAAAGTGAAAGTCATTTTGGGGTGGGTATGAAATGTAGGAATGTCTTGCAGTATCAATAAATAGAAGGCGAGGTGTTATGAGACAAGAAGAGTGAAGGCAATAATACAGCTGCTAAACATCTGAGCTAGGGGTGTACATGCTGGAATTCATCTCATCCAACTTCATCTACTTAAAAGATGACCATCAGGTCCAAGTTAATCTGGGCTCTTTTCTAGTTGATGGAGAGAGCATGACCAGAGGGCCCATCTGGTATCTCCACTATCGGCAGCTGAAACACTCACGGCATGTGCCAGCACTTGCCATCAACTTTAGCAAAAACCTTGATAACTAATTTCTGGGTGGCTTACTTCAGTCAATTTAAGTGAGGTGAGATGGATTCCATACCAGATATTTCCTATCTGCTTTAGGAGGAGGCAAATCTGCTTTATATAGCAGTTCAATTGAGAACAGGACACAGTCCTTCAAAAATTTTTCTGTGCTACCATCTCAGGAAATGTAAAGCCTGGAAAAAGAGTATTACCTAACCTAGTCGAACCGCTTGGACATCATCAACTATTTACACACAATTATAACTGCACTAAACCCAGTCAAATGTTTTTGCTTAAACATAATCTCTACTTGGCTACATTTACTTTTCAGTGTTGGACTGAAGACATCAAAAGCAAGAGAATTTCCCTCATCTCGGTAGTTTGTTCTGAGAGTTAATTCCCTTCTCCACTATAAATGTGCACCTTTTTTCCCCATTTGAATTTGCCTGGCATCCGGCCACTGACTCTTGTTAAGACTTTATCTTCAAGATTCAAGATCCTTTTACAACCCAGCATATTTCCCTTAGGAGGCAACTTACACATGGTCACAGAGGAAATATATAACAGAGCAAGGAACCAAACCTTACACTCTGAAATCTCAGGATAATGCCCAGATCATCAGCTCATCCATGCTGCTGACAGCACTTTGGAGAATGGGGATGGATAATGGTTATTAAAGCAGCACGCAGAAAGGGTTTTTACAGGTGAGACTGTGAGAAAGGACAGTGTTACCTCTGTCTCCTCCAGTGATACACACTGCATGTGGCAGCTGGGGCACCACAGAAGAGACCTGGTTATACAGGACACAAATGCCTCAGGAACTCAGCAATGTATGGCTCTGGCCTCTCATGAGACAGACTCTTTCCCACATTTCTGCTGCAACCTGTTTCTATCCTAATAGCAAATGTCTGCCTTGATTGTACCCTGGCTTTCATGAACCAGACAATGCTCTATGCAACACTGCAAGTAGCAGGTGCCCCTGAGCCTGACATCCCTCATCCTCTTCCTCCAGCTTCCCCTCCTGACATCCTGAGGTTATTGCGGCAAAGACACATGAAAGGGCACACAACTTTTATGGGAAGTGGCAAAATTCATATATGAGAAAGCACCTTCTCCCTCCCTGGAGCTTCACCTTGTTGCTGTGAACTGACGCTCTGCTCTCTGTCTGCTGCAGCCCCACATAAAAAGAAAATTGTTTCTCATAAATTACTTCAGAAATGCACATTGCATGTTAATTGTAAAATAAACAGTTTAAATTCATTTCATTGAGCACAACATCAGAAAGAAAATGAGCCAACTGCAGTAGATTATTTTTGTTGGATAGGTTTCAATCATCTTTACTGATGCCCTTCATTCTTCTCCTGATTACCATCACTAAAAATCCCCATAGCAAATTTCATCTAAGTATCTAAAAATAGAGATATTTATAACTTAGCTGTTTTTGTCTCACAGTTCTCCTCCCCCTTTCCTCCTTGCATTTCTGATCAGACTTATTTCAGAAATATGTAAAACATCCATGCAAGGACTGTGTACGGAGAGGAATCTGGGTACATCACCACCTTCTTTTATATCTGTACCACAGCTGGCCAAAGGAGTAGGTTCAGCCCATTCCCATTTGCTCTGCCCAAAGCTGTCCCATGAGACTTCCTCTCAGCTGCTTATATGAACAGTGCCTATTGACATTCAGATCCAGCCAGGTTAGTAAAGAGTTCCTAATTAGACTGGTTAAACAAACCAAGTTTGCTTTCACCAAAAAAAAAGAGTGAAGCAGACAACACAAATAGTTCATCCCACAGGCCAGCAGGAGCAGGAGGGAATAGGTGGGGCAAGACAGAGAGCAGCATCTTCTTCAGCGAGTTGCGCTACATCCAGGAGATGTGTGATCAAGGCATTTGTGCAAATTCTCAATTGGAATAAAAGCACCATAGCTCTACTGACTTCACACCAACAAGAAGCCAGCTGATGAGCTGGATGCAAAACCAGCAAGTTTCACAAGTCTCAGAGATGGATGGATGTCACCCTTCAGTGTTTGATCTTTTGTCCGACATCCCAAAAATTAAGCAATTTATATTGAAGTCAGAAGCCTACATGTTAAACCTACATGATCACTTTGTAGGTTGCAAGTCATACCTTAAGGCACAAGACAACTTGAAACTTAGCCCAGACTTGTTTAAAATTCAGCTCAGGTTCACAGAACTACAAACCTCAGTTAACCCTGTGATCTTGGCTCAGTTTTAGGGTTTGAATAGTCCAGGTCTAAACACATTTAAAATACTTTTTCCTCTTTTCAAAAGCAGCCTGGGCAACAACTGAAAGCCTTGGGAAAAGTTCCTCTGCATAGGAAAATAGCTAATGCATCAAGTTATGGTTTCTTAATGGCATTCAATTAACACATCACCGTTGTTAGTTGATTAAAAATTAACTGTGAATACACATTTAACATTTAGTACTTACAAATGTTCCTTGATTTATTAAAATTGTCAGGAGCTAAGGAGTCTTGGGATAAGCAAGGAATATTTTCTTTGCCTATTTTGGTAACTCTGTAATGAAGCAAGCAGCTTTTAATAGAGAATTCAGATTTGTTGAAAACTTTTCTGTAAAGCATATTATAAATCATTCTTCAGATACTAAACACTCACTTTGCTCAGTTCATGCTATTTGTGAAAGTGCATATTGACTAGGTGCTGTTGCACTGGAACAAAGCCCCTGTTTCGGAACTGTGAAAGGGAATTCGTTGGGAAAATCATGTATGAGTTTCCTCTCATATCTGTCAACAGGAAATCTCCACACTTACTTTTTGGGCTGCAGTATAGCAACAAATGCCATGATGGGCCTTTAGCTGAATGGTATCATGGTGCCATTGTTCCATCAACAAGGCAAGAGGTGACACACCCAGCCGGTGGCTCGGAGCAAGCAGATGGAAAGCCATGCTCAGGAGAAGTGTACACAATGCTGGACATGATGTGCATCCTCCATGTGGAGGGGTTCCAATGACTGGCAATCCCACCCCACCTCTGATGTGATTTATAGAACCACCTCTGGCAGACCCATCAATGCAGCCAGCCTGTGTTCCCTACCATCTGACACCAGTGTAGCTCCTCCTATGTGGGATCTTCCTAAATTTGGACATGTTGGCACTGATGGTGTATACTGGGCTGGCTCTGACTGCACGTGCAGTTACAGCAATCACATGTTCAAATAGACATTTAAGCCCCTGAAGAAATATTTGTACTCTCAGATGTGGCTAATGTGTTTATTGAACCAGGTCCAGGCAATGACAGGCATGAGGACACTGCGGAAATAGAAACAGTCCAACCAAGAAGCAGTAATAGTAGTGCAAAGAGCTCAACATTTCAGCTAAAAAAGTCAGGGAAAAGAGGACTTTCCTCCCACCTGAGCACTGACATTTCAGGTCTGCCTACTTTAGTCCACGATCGTGCCTCTCTGATTAAGTGACATATGGATGCAGATCACGAAAACAAGACCCCTACAATGTGAGCATTTGGTCACCCTGCTTGTAAAATGCTGACAAAAATCCCTTAGACACAGAAGCTAACTTCAAACACTACAATTTTCTGTCTTTGCCCTGCTACATTGCTCTACCCCCAGTATAAAACAAATGGGGGGGGGGGGAAAAGAAGAAATGAAAAAAAAAAAAAGAAAGCAAGCTTGGTAGCACTTTTTGACACACTCCCCTCTGACTTGCTCCCAGGGAACGCAGCAGTGTTTTCCTCTAGTTCTGTACCTAATGAAACTCTTGTCATGATGCAGGGATTAATCTGATTATTTATTATTTGCATTAGGATGATACCATCTGCCCTTCCTTCCTCTCTCTTCCCTTCCTCCCTGAATGATTAGGGATCTATTGTGTTGAGCAAGACAGGCACTGTGTTAAGAAAAGGCAGTTATCCCTGTTTGAAGGAAGGGAAGTGAGGTGGGGAGAATTTAGTGATTTAGCTGGAGTTCGCTGAAGCACAGTCAAAAGCATCCTATCCATTTCTGGGGGCTCCATATCAGGCCCTAAGCATAAGCCTGTGTTGCATAAAACATCACTGTGAAATAGAGATTTAAATTGGCTCCAAAACAGCTCGGCGTCTGCACTGCAGCATCACCACCTGAGGAGAGGCTAGTTCTGGCTGCTCAAACAGACTGGTCATCCCAGCTCGGTGCTGGTAAACTGAAGTCCTGCAGCCTCCTCATTCAGAGCTGGCTCAATGCACAGCTTTCCAGGGTCTATCGAACACAAACGCCCAGGATAATCTCCCTTAACTAGCACAGGAAGCAGTAAAATGAGAAAACATTTTCAATCATAATACACTTTGAGACACCATCCTGTCTCAAAGTGTATCTGCCATGTTGACAAAACAGGGTACAGAATGAATGGTAAATTAGAATATTGCTTTCACTTTTGCCTGTTCTCAAGTCTTCTGTCATATTTATTGTGTCCCTTATCAGGTCTAAAATTTTGGTTAATGAGAGATGACTGAAAGAGGACCTCATCAATGTCTGTCAGTGTCTGGAGGACGGTGTCAGAGGATGGACCAGGCTCTGCTCAGTGGTGCTCAGCAATAGGACAAGAGACAAAGAGCACAAACTGAGGCACAGGAAGCTTCCTCTGAACATGAGGAAAATCTTTATTTAAGCATCCTTCAAAACCTTTGTCTTGTGTGCACTAAAAAATGAAGTGTCTGTGCATATATGACACCCTTATCTGTTGAAGTATTTTGATGCCATTACTTATAGACAGTGATGCCCCCCAAAAAATCCAGCACTAATAACCCTTTTAGCCCAGGGGGGATGCTGACTTTCACATGGGAAAAAGTCCATGAGCTGATGACCAGATCCCCATAGCCTGCCCAGATAAACTCTACTCTACTTAGTAGACTGGTCTGGTCTTGCCACTTGCTTACATGAACCACATTCTGCTGTTACGAGCATTTCTGGTTAAGTCTGACCCTGACATTCTTCAAGGAAATGAAGGGAAAGGGCTTATTCACCCCAATGCTCTTCATGTAACAAGTATGACAGAGCTTATATGCCCCAGAGACAAAGAAGGATCTACCCAGGCAACAAGAAAATTCTGTCAGAAAGCAGGTATTTGTCAGGCTGTGAAACAAAAGGCTCATCTCCACATACACATACACAGAAGCCCAGAGCATAATAATGGTGAGAGAGGGGCACCCAAAACAACTTCAGGGATGAAATGAGCCCCTGTTATGCCTCCTCGCAGGGATGCCCGCAAGGAACATTACCCCACCATGGTGACTCGAAGGAGCTGTTCTCTGGAGCACCTCAGGGACAGAGATGGGTCAGTACCCAGGAATACATTGTGAGGTGCGTGGGAAGAGTGTTTTGGTATAGGATGAAATTTATGGCCTATTTAGGAGAAGTAAGAAAACTAAAAAGGTGGGAAAGTGAGGATCAAACTGGTTTGGGAGAGCCAAATATGGGGAAACTGAAGGAAAAGGGGATAAACAAGTCAACTGTGTGTAAATAGGACTGGCCAGTGCTCTTGTCTGGATCCAGTGTGTGTGTGTGTGTTTGTGCTGGTGTGTGCAAGATGTCTGTACCACTCTGGAAGGGGGCTGCAGCCTCAGATCCTCCTATGTCCAGGTGCCAGCAACACAAGGGAGATTGGCATTCACAGGTAGCTACTGATCTGAGTGTCTGAGCCCAGCTCCTGGTGGATCCACATTTTATCCATGTGTTTATCTTTAGAACAGACTTTCACCCTGACCAGCCAGAGAAGGGACACGATGGGCTGTGGGTGCTGAGTGTGTATGTGCAGAATGTTTTTGAGGTGTACGGATCTGCAGGCATCTCAGTACAAATACATATATGTTTGTGTGCCTGTGTGTCTGCAGGAAATCCATGCTCTGTCTCTTTACTTGTGGGACCTCTGGTGTGGATCTGTAGCTCCCTTAGGCTGCTGAATTTGCTCTTTCCCTAGGAGTACTTTCAAGCCACTAAAAATGCAGGTGTGCAATATGCAACAAATTCAGTAATCTCAGTATTCAGAGTCAGACTTTGGAGGTTTGGAGAGGCTACTATATCATAATGCTCTGTTTGATAAGCTTTGCCAGCCCGATCTAAGGAAAGGAAGGAGAAAAGGAGGTACCTTTGGACAGTCCTGCCAGGCAGATGGACAAGGGAGCTTTTCTTTTCAGTTGAATGATCCCAATCACAATTGCAGGGAACAGTTTATGGTGCAAAAGGAAAGATAACAAGAATCTAATGTGGAGGAAATTTTCAGATTAACAACTGTCTTCTCACTCTCTCCACAGGCTGATATTGCTTGGTGCTTTCATTTTCTGTTACACTTTACATCCAAGCAGACTGTGATCTCTCTTGATGAAGGCACTGAGACAAAGAGCAGTTGGGTGCCTAAATATCTCTGAATATCTCTATGGACATAGCTCTGAAGACCCTGAGCATTCAAAATTCAAAATGGGGTTAGATTCCTCCAGCTGCAGAACAATAACTTTTATAGCCCTTTTCCCCAGACAGTCTCAAAGCCTAGAGTTTGAGACTATAATGAGAAGTTTAGAGGAATTGAAGTCTCTTATTTCATATTCATCTGAATGAGGACAGCCTGGAACCTGGGATATCTCACTTTTTCGTTTAAATAGCTAGACCTTTTTTATCTATGAAAAGGGCCTTGAGTAAAGTAAGGCCTTGTGCTGAACTTGAAGACATCAGGGATGGTTCAAATTATACCTATCAGATTCAGAGGCTTAACTTTGCCTAATTCCTGGATCTCACTGGGATTTAGGCAAAAGTTAGTCAATCCACTGTTCAAATTTAGGGGTGCCCAGGGTATGCTTTCAGGGTAAAAGCACAGACACCAAGAGACTTATTCCCATGGATTAAACAGCTGAAAGGTGGTATGGTTTAGATAACAATTCGAGAGCATCTTTGGCACCAAATTCCTTCTTTGAGAGTGTTCCTGAAATGAATTTATGAGCAACAGAACAATGGGCTTTGCAGGCATTATTTGCAATTGGAGAAGGTTTCATCTAACCTAGTTTTTCCCATTCCATCAGGTAGCGTTGAACCTGGGCTTCTTCCAGTGACACAGGTAAGCAGAAGGGACTCCTTCTTCTGCAAGCTATGCAGCATGAATTACCTTCTTCATGGATCTGTCTCTCTCCTATAAGAAGGAAATTGGATGCTCAGCTTAAAGCAAGAACAGGGAAGAAAAGATGGACACTGCCTGGCAGCACACTCTTTCTTCCCAAAGCCATGTCCTAACTGGCACTGACTTTAAACCATAGAAAACTCTGAGAACTGACCACTCATTTCAAAATCTCACTCTATAACTGGAAGATGTTCACTAGCATGATGCAGCTTGTTAATTATGAAGCATTAAACATACCAGGCCACATTTTGACATCTTGACAATGATGGCAATCTTGTATACAAATAGTCCTGCTATAATAAATTGGACCATTTGTGTAATGGGATCTACCCAAGGCTACGAGTGACTCTGTGAATCCAAATCTGACACCTAATATTTATAACAGGGGGTTAGATGACTCAGGGCTTCGTAACAAAACACTGAGTTTTTCAGCCTCCGGCTACCTGCTTTAATCTCACCGCTGTCAACCGTGACAAAAAGTCAGCACCACATGACAGCTGTTCAGAGACATCCTAATGAGCAGGTGATGTTGGAGGTCTCAGCGGACATCACCCCGGGAAGCAGAGTTGTGCCCTGGCCCCCGCGCTGGCATCCACAGCAGAGGAGGCCTGGCCTCCGGGTCAGGGTCGGAGCATGTCGGGTGGCACAAAGAAACTGGCGCTGACGCCATCCTGTAGCATCTGCTCCAGGAGAAAGGCATGTCTCGGCACTCCGGGCACAGCGAGGACACAGCACCCCATCAGCATGCACAACCAAAAAGAATCCCTCCCCCCTGACAACTCTGGCTCACCAGTGAGGCCTCAACCATGTATTCTTCAGGGAACACAACAAACCCAGAGACCATAATTAAAATATGTTAATCTACACTGGGCACTTACCCATGGATAAACACTTCCATTTGGCAGAGTTTCCTGCAATCTTCTGAGATTTGTGACTGATCTCAGAACCCCACTCCCTTCCCTTTTGGCATTTTTGGACTCACTTTTGAGCCGAAAAGAAAGAAAGAAATAAAAATAAATAAAATTCAAAGCAAAAGAGAAAGAGAGGAAAAATGACACTTTTTTCCTTCATAAGCTTTGTAATTCCAGTTGGTTTTTACTGGGGGTGGGGGAATGCTGCCACTAAGCTATATGTTCATTACAGCCAGGGGGAAAAAATGAGGTTGGCTCCCAGTTTTGCTTATGTTGTTAAAAGAGCCTCTGAAGCTGCAGTTCTGGAACAGGTCTCCTCTTTCTTTGAAAGCATGCTGTTTGATAGACTGTCATTTGTCCCCTCCTTTCAGAAGAGCCAGCTGGCAGCTAAGTGCTAAAGCCAGTGACTTGCATGTGTTTTTCTGACATTTAACAAATGGGAACAGCTTGCAAATCTGCATTAACTCACTCTGTCTCACAAATAATCATCGGCTACGCGGTGTAGACATTCGAACATTAGCGCAAACACAAAAGGGAGCGGGAGTCTGTGGGAAAAACAAGTTGGCAAATAAAAGATGTTTCACTAAGGGACAGATAAAGCTTTTTGGTTCAGATGGAGGGTTTGGATATCGTTCCTGAAGATGGGGGGTGGGTGGAGGTATGAGAAGAGTATGTTGAAGAGAACTAATCCTCTCCCTTGATTCGCAGGGTAAGCTATTGCATTTGTACCTGAAATTATAGTGTCTTTCCCCACCACTGACAAGTGTTTGTCACTGAAGCATTTTCATTCTGCAGCCTCCACCTGAGACAGTCTGAGGAAAACACAGAAAGTGCACCCAAAGCCAAGTTGTTTCCTCATCAGTGTTTTTGTGTGGGAGCTTATGGATGTTTCCATTTTTTCCTCTGTGTCAATTAACATAAGAGTCTGCTACTAGCATAATAGATACTATTGGATTGTTCAGGTAATAAAGGAACATGGATAAACTCAAAACATGATCAGTTCTGAGGCTAAAATACAGCAAACAAAACATCTGCCTTCTAGGCTTATGACAGAGATTTGGACTTTTCACTTGAAAAAAAATACGCACTGAATTCCTTTAGCCTCTCTGAAAATTATAGCCACAGCTTTCAGGGAGTAAAATACAAATCCAAATGTTATTTCATCTTAACCTCTCTTTATTTCCCCCTCCTGGAGACTGAGAAAGGCTCATGCCTAAGTAACAATGTGGACATTTTCCTCTGGTGGAAGAACACCCTTTTTATTTGTTGGTTCACACTCTTACAGGCAATGGGAACAAATGAAATACACATAAATGATGGGAGAACCTCACATACAGACCATATGAGTTTGTGGTGATTATCTTCCTTTGAAAGAACACTCAAGCAGGACTCAAGTAACTAGAGCAAAACACCTCTCTTACTGAACCTAAGGACTAAGTCCTGTGCCTGGGAGTCATCACACATGGCACCTGCAGGTACATTTCTCAAGGTTGTGAGTAGTGAGCAGCACAGTAGAACTTTGCCTTCTTGGGCAAAAGAAAACCCCCACAACAATGGCACAGTTATGATTTCCAGAAAGCACCTGACGGATTTGAGTGCAATTAAAAATAATTTTGCCTAGCATAATCAAAATACTTTGTATTATTGGTAGCTGGGAAGGAAGAATGCCTTGGCTGCCTCATTTAGCACACTAACATTTCAGAAAATGTTGATGTTCAGAAAAGGGGTGACTGCACCCGTATTTCTGACATAATTTAACCAAGATGATATAAACTATATACTGTACCATTTTGTCCCTGAATTATCCTGCCCCTCACTTGTCACAGTTTAAAATATAGATTATATGCAAATCTTTTACTAATCACACTAATGCCACGAAAAAGAAGCCCAGGATCAAACCTTTCACCAACTTTTCCACTAGGCAAAAGTCAGCAGCCTGTAAAACCCCATGAGGACAACAGCCCTTCTAGAACCTGCCTGGCCTGTCGGAAAAGGTGTCATGTGCTCAGGACATTTTAGACAGAGGGACCCTTCTTCCACTGGGAGCAAAAGCAGCCCCATACTTTCTTGGGTGTGCAAAGCCTGTCTCAGAAAGAGCATCAGATCCATAGGTGCTGGCTGGACGTGTCTCCCCTCACCTGAACATGTGCAGGCAAGTTTTCTGCAGGGTTAAATATTCAGGTTTCATTGAATCAGCAACCTGATCAAGTGGGTAGGATCTGTGCTTATGGCAGGGAACTGGGGCTAAATACTGTCTGAGTTCCCTTCCAACCCAAACCATTCTATGATACTAGGCAATAAAGAGTTATTATTTGTGCTTTAGCTGTGTTCCTCCTTTCCTCTTGCGCCCACCCCCCCCCATCCCCCCAATACATGGTCTACTAGTATAAAATCATCTGGTCATTCCAATCAGCACAGGAAGTTCAAGACTGTGACTGATAAATTATATGCACCATCTCTAATTACTCTGTCATCTGCTTTCTCTCAAGTACTGGGCAATTTCAATGAAGCCTTAAGTAGGGAACTCAAGTCATACTTCCTTGTCACATATGCACTGTACTTTGTTTGCCTCTCTGAAATACAAGTACTGCCAGTATCTCCTTTCACTACTTCCCTCTACATTCTTTTCTTTCTTGTTTCTTCTCTCTCTCACAACATTTGGCAAGCTTATTCCTGAAAAAATGTCCATCTGTAAAAAATAAACAGAACAATAACACCTTGTAGGCATGATGTAAGTGTTGCTTGCGTTTTATTTTTGTACTGATACTTATATATTTAATTAAACACAGTCCTGGCAGCTTTCTAATTGCTTAAGAGTATTCTAACAAAAGCCTAACTGCTGAAGTGGGCAGAATTGCATATTCCTTCATTTTTCTTGCTCTCTTTTAGCGCATTCTGTGCAGTGCAGCATTGAGTGTATGATTTACTATTGTCCTAGAACAATCTCTGCAAAACCTTACTTCTGATTCCCCTTCCCACCTCTGCCTGTTCATACACACATCTACACATTTTGTACCTGAAGTGGTCCCGAGGGAAGATCTGATTCATGCTGTACAACTACCTGAAGTCAGTGAAGTTTCACCATCACAGATGAGTTTGGCCCCTTCAAGCAAAGCTCTGTAGTGGTTACAAGATATATATGAAACAACCCAAAGGGCATTCTCTTCCAGATTATGAAGCAGCAGATCAGGCACACAGATGGAGCAGCAGGCAGACAGGAGCAGATAGGATTTTCTCTCAGAAAAAGAAATGGCAAATTCTTCCATGGCTGAGCTCAGAGCAGGGTAGCTTTGGAACAAATATTTGAAAGGTGTTCCAGGGGCTTGGAGGCAAGTTGCAACTAAAAAAAATAGATATGACCAACTGCAAGAAAGAAGAAAATGTTCTCAGGTATGCTTCTGCCAGGTTCAGCTCCTTGACACTTAATGCTATAGGACACAACTGGCGAACAGATACAACCAATTTGTGACTTCTTAAGATGCTGGGGTGCATCTTTATAAAATACCACATAACAAAATAAAAACTGCCCAGAAGTTTACTTCTGAGCAACCTTCATCCTAGAAAATAAGTAGATCCCAGACAATAGCTGGTCAAAATCAGGAACTGCAGGGTAAAACTCACATTCAAAAGTTTCACACATGGTCTCATTACCAAAGCCAAACCTTTTGGTGCAAAGCTATTATGCAAGAGCAAATCTCAGTGACGAGATCAATGCTAGCATTATTCCTGAAACTTTGTTTTTGTGAAAAATGTTCCTGCTCACAGGGGTTGCCTTGAAACTAATGAATGGACTTTGTCCTCTGGGAGAACTTGTCCTGTGCTCAAGGGGCTTTAGGTCAGGCACAAAGCTATTGCTTTCCTGTGATGAAGCACACCACGGACAAGCAAAGAAATATGAAGCATCAAACAGAGACTTACCTTTCCTATGTAAAAGTTCGGCCTAGGTTACAAAGTCATTGTCTACTAACTCTCAGGATCATTTAACACTTTACAACATTTTTAGATGTACATTTCCAACCTTAATGCCATTCACGGTTGTTTGTATAAAGATATCACAGGAATGTTTGGGTTTGCTTTTGTTGTTGTTGTTGTGGGTTTTTTTGTTTGTTTGGTTTGGGTTTTGTTGTTATTGTTGGATAATCAGAGACACCAAACAAATATTTGGAGGGTTTAGAGCTCAATGACACAGAATACCTCAGAGACAAATCGTTTTAGTTACTTTTAGAAAAGACCNTTAGAGAATAAGAATCAGCCTAACTTTTTCACGTACATTGAGCAACAGTATCGATCCACAAACCTCCAGGGACAGCTTATAGGCAGAAGAGGTCAGGAAGAAATGCTCCCCGTTGCACAGCAGGGTGTTCATCGTGAGGAATGGTGGAGACACATTTGTTATTCACAATTTCCTGGAAAATCTCACTGACCTCTCCAGTGCTACTCTTTGCTGTAAAAAATTTATATGGGGAATGAAGCCAAACCAAAGCACCAGATTAAACTAAGCCTGGGATGGAATGGGAGAGGTTACCCAGCACAAAGAGAACAACAGGTTTGAGTTCATGCTATAGAGTTGGACTGAAAGTCCAAAATCCGCAGCCAAGGTACACGTTTAAATTTCCAGGTAGCCACTGCAGTATCATTCTTTTACATGGAAATTCCTCCCCTAGTTACTTTTGGAAATAGATTGGTGTTTCTGGAAACTAGACCAGGAAAAAGAGAGCTGCTGCAATTGAGCTGCCGCTTCTTTAGGCCTCCTCCCTATCTCTTCCA
Source organism: Dasyornis broadbenti (assembly GCA_013397935.1). NCBI lineage: Eukaryota > Metazoa > Chordata > Aves > Passeriformes > Dasyornithidae > Dasyornis > Dasyornis broadbenti. The sequence continues at coordinate 284,057 of VZRN01001864.1, read as the reverse complement.
GCGTTTCCTCCAGAAAATGTAAAAACTGCAGAAAATCAAAAAGTAACATGCAGGCATTTATGGCTGTGCAGGCATGTGTTTGCATGTACGTGAAAGAGACAGATGGGTAGAGGATTCCTGACCCAGGAGCGTGATTAAACCCAAAGCAGGTTGATAAAGGATCTACTGTAGTAGGATGTATTAAAAAAGAGAGTTATTGTATCTTCTGAACTGATCAAGGTGATAAAGTAACTGATCACACAGAAGAACTGCTGGAACTGCACCCAATTCTACTCTATGAGTAAACAGAGTCCTGTGGCTCATTCAAGAGGCTATAAATTTAAGCTTAGTATTTCAGGTCTATATCTAAACAGTGACAGAACCTCATATCTCCTGATTCATCCAGAAAGAATGCATCATCTTTTTGTACCAATCTAATCAGAAACACTTTTGCCACGTCCATTTTTCTTTTTTAAGTCAAAAAAAGGCACAGAAGAGATTTAGTTTTAGGTGTTCTTTTTTTCCTCCTCCTCCTAGATATGGAAAAAATAAAACCTACTTCGACTTTGCTAAGCCTCTGACACAGATACCCTCACTACACATCTCACAGCAGAGCAACTCCTTCCAACCCTGTGCTTTAAGTACCATCTAGTGGTTACAAACATATTTGCATTTCTGTTGTTGGAAGGTCTTTGGATTCTGATTTCTGCATCTTTTAAGAGATTAGCTAGTCTTATCATTTTCTGAAATGAAATAAAAAGAAACACTTTTCCATTTATTTTTCTTTCCATTTTTTGAAAGAAAATCTTCATGTCTTTTTACTTATATCATCTCAGTTCCACTGCAATATTTAGCAACTTCAGAGGAAAAAGGCTCAAGAAATATGTAGCTTTCTTTTACAGATAGAAAATAAATGTCAACACATGATCCTGCATTACCTTTTATTTTTTTTTAAGATCTTTTCCACTAAGAGTTCAACACATATGCTTCTAAATATGCATTTGAGAATTGGCCTTTGATTTGAGCCATTTTTTATTTTTGAAAGTACTGCTCCATCTATCTGCCTATCTTATATTAATATCTCTCTTTGTGTGTTCCCCTTTCCATATTGCCTGCCATCTGTTACATGATCACTGAGAGATAAGCCTGGTTCACTTGTTTGATTAGTTATCTTGCTTTATGTCAGTGGACATTGGTTAAATGTACTCATTGCGTTGCCCTTCTGATATCAGCAAAGTTACACCATAAACAGGGAGAAGTGATGTCCTCTTATCCACCAAATCTCTGTGATTCTCTTCCAGCATGAGGCTCCAAATGTCAGTTAAGTAATCACAGTCAGTCCCCTTTAAAAAAGTGGTTTGGGAGAAATTAGATTTTGTATCATTTTAAAATAGACATTTATGACAGATTAAATGAAAATGTTTAAGACACCTGTCTTCTCCCTGATTACAAAGGTTGCTCATCAATACAGGTCAGGTGCCTTGCCATCGACCTCCCGCGATGGTCAAGCCCCTTATAAAAGAGCCTTCAGAAGACTCTCCTCTGCCTGATTGGCAGGGAAGAGCAGGGCAGGGCAGGAGGGTACCACAGCAGCTCAAAGGGCCTGGAAGGAGGTAAGGATGAGTGTGCTTTGGCTCTGCTGATGTGCCGTGAGAGCCATCAGTCAGTGCAGCTCGTGGAGTGAGGGGATGATGCTGTTTCCAGGCTTCAGGACTGCTCCAACAGCTCCCTAGGAGCCACAGGTAGTGCTGTAAGGACAGCCTAAACACCAGTGTGGGCATAAACATCTCTAGGTGTCTAAATTCAAGTATTTTATTTATACACAATATCCCAGTCAATACTTCTGTCAGCTAAAATTTGGCAAGACAAACTCCACCACAGAAGGTTACTAATTTCACCTTGTAAGTCTAACTGGCAAGTGATGTGAGAAAAAATAAAGACAATAAAACATTTATCATTCTCACACTGCCTCAGCACGGGTTATTACCCTCTTTGAGTTTGTCCCCACAAACATTCAATTTGGTGTTTGTCACAAGTGATGGAGCAGGATCCCATAAAAAAGGTCCTGCTGCTGATGGAAAATGTTTCTGTCCCTGGTTCTCAGTCCCAGCTGCTCATGCCCTCTCCCCCACAATGGAGATTTCCAGCCATAGTTGCATATAGCTGTAGTCTAACTCTGGAGATACAAAGAATATGCGCATGGGAAGAATTCTTATATGAGAGTTAAAAAAGTCAGTTAAGTTCCTAACTGAGAAAAGCATCATTTAAGTACTTTCCATTTGACAAAATTTAGAGATTCCCCCTTTTCCTGACAGAATACTGATCATGCTGCTTGTATCATACATCATAAATTGCTGCCTAATGTTGAGCTGTGAATTTTCATCCTAGAAATTCTGCTGGAGACATTTTGACATGAGCACAAGATTTATTGCTGGGCAGCCAGTGGATCTGATGTCTGTGATGACAGATATTCTTTTTTCAAATGAGTATAATGACACTAGAAAGAACAGGATCAAACTTAATGTCCCTGAAGTCCTTTTCTGTGAGTTGCAGATGTACCCGCATGCAGATTTCTGAGGAATCCCCATCAGCAGAAGCAGGGGCAATCACATGGGGTTATGGGAGCAAGAAGAATTTGTTTGTTTCATCAAGCAAATGCATCTTGCCTGCAGGGGCGGGGAGGGCAGGAGGGTGGAATGTGGAGACCTGAACTGAAGCTAGTGGATAGATCCTGTTCTTACAGGGGAAGATATGGCACATCTGTGGGCTACAGCACATTTCTGTTACGTTACCCAGAGCGAATAGTTTATTACGTATCATTACCTCCGAACAACAGATAATCAATTTGGATGTGTCCTTATTTACCTGGACAAACACTGGAAGGCTTTGCAATTTAATGGCCTAACTGTTTGTTAGAACAAATAGACCTATTCAATTCTGAGATCACAGTCAATGTGACGGTTTATAGCTGGTTGGTTTCTGCTTTTGAACTGTGAAAGCCTGATTTGTTTTCAAGGTGTAAAATTAGCAGTAACATTTTCACATGGTAACGGATAAGTCCCTTATTGAAACATATGACTGCACTTGCTCGCTGCAGAGTGAAAATAGCCTTGCTCAAAAACCCAGCACAAAGCCTGTGGCCTGCCTGAATTTCACACAAGCCCTGAAGAGATACCAGGTGTGAACTGGCCCAGACACCAGCTGTCCATTCAAGAGTAAATTTCAACTATTAATTTACAGGTTGGAGAAGGAGGTTTTCCACTTATTATTAAATTATATTATTTGTATACGGTTCTGCAGAGTAGCAATGGAGTGCTTGAACTGAGCATGGGCATTTAAAACAGTAATTCTCTGAAATTATAAGCCTTGATAAATCACTCCAAACCCTAAAAAATGGGTGTTAAATAATCTCCTATTGGTTCAGTAATACAGTCCACCTTGTAATCACACTAGTGTAAATCAGCACAATGTTAAAAAATGAAGGAATACCTGAACTCAAACATCTGCATGCAGATCTTTAAAGCCAAAAGAGTAAGAACAGCATAAAGGGAAGAAAAAGCAGCAAGAGGGAAAAATGCATTTTGCCATTTTAAAGCATTGGTTATTTTCTTCTGTTTAGTTGGGTAGGCCAAACTAAATTCTCAGAATCAGAGAGCCAAGATAAATTTTGAAAATAGCAAAGGAGACTTCAATGAGACAGCTGAAGATGAAGAAAGAAAAAGTCTGGCAAATTAAAGATCCTGTAAATCTGTCCAGTGTGGAGTAAGTTGCTGTTTCCAGTACAAATACCACCTCATCCAGCAATATCTCAGCATTAATCTATTTGAGAGACTTACTGGAGTTCAGACTTATAAAAAAGACATTAGGCTGCACTGAAAAATACTCATGGAGTGTATGTGATAAAGGAGATACTGTAAATACACAGTGATGTTCAAAGAGGGTGCTTCAAAGCACAGGTGGGTGTTCCCAGCATGCTCTGTCCTGGGCACAGCTGCACCCAGATATGTAATTTACCTGCACCTATCTGTATTTTTGTTTTTCTTTAACTTGAATACCATTTGCTCCCATGAGGAAATATCATTATACAGTAATAATATTACTCCCCTGTCTTGCTCCTGCCCCCTTTTTATTTAAAAGTCCAGTCTCTTTTAAAGTCTCCACATAAAATAGGTTCTGTATTCCCCTGTTAATTTTAATAGTCCTTCTCTGTAGCCATTCCATTTTGGATGTCTTTTTGTGGCCATTAGTGCCTCTAAGTTCCTGTTAGATTTTTTTTGTACTTCCCTTTTCTGTAGTTGCATCACTTTAACAATTCACAGACACCACACAACTTCTATGAAGCACAGGTTTTTGCCCTTCCTCAATAATAACTGTTGATCTCTCTTTTTAAATCAGAAATGGCTAAGTTACAATTCCTTCTAAGCTCATGAATGATCCTGCAGAACTGGTTCAAAAGGAATCTTACTAGAAACATGATGGAAAATCCACATCTGACACAACGTTTTCATAAAGTCCATTTATATTTTGGTTATCTCACCCTTGGCCATGCTGAGATGGATTACCTTTTATTTAATAAATAAATAATTTCCTTAAATCCCACTTAAATCACAGAAACTGGATATAACAATTGTCTGAATTGTGTGTTACTTAATCACCAGCTTACAAAGAGCCTTATTGGATACATCAAAAGCGCCTCAAGAAGGTGAGGTTTGTGAGAACTAAACCCACACACAACACACAGAACACAACTGTCCCAGCAGCTCTAACTCGTGGCGGGTATCCACGGACACAGGGTGCTTCCCTGTCGTCTTCAATTCCCACTGATACCATTAACACCTCTGTTTAAACACTAGATCACCCCATAGTAAAGCTAACACACTGTCACTTAGATTTTCCCATCAAAGAGCTTCCAAAGCCTTAGATTTTTTTGGTTTCCAGCTCTTGACATAAGTGATATTTTTCAATCTTTTACTGTATTTTGAATTGAAGGTTTTCATAAAATGGAAGAAAAAAAAAAAAAAAAAGCCACTGTGAATCCTTTCCTTATTACTATTAACATTAATATCATCATTGCCATTATGTGATACAGAAGTGAGTTATTTAGCTTTTTGCTAAGGCTTCTTGCCTCTGTATATCTGTCAATGACATAGGACAGGCTTTTATCGAAGGTCCTGCATAAACTTAGAGAAACATTTTTGGACCAGGTTGCTACGAGGATTTATTCAGTGATTGCTAGGGATCCATCTTTAAATTAACTGTGCCTTTATAGTACTAAAATTCTGCTTTTTCATTAGTGACATAGCTTAATTGCTTCACAATCAGGGAAAAAAAAATTAGAAATAAGAAGAAGAAAGAAAAAAGAAAAGCAGAAAATACCTGCCTGACTTAACCACATTAAGCAGCATGGCGCAGAATATAACTTAACAGTCCAGTGAACTGTCAGTGGCAGAAGTAATTGGAAATTGGTGGGATAGTTCCCTATGTGATGGGGATAGGAGTTTTTCATGCCTGTTTTTAATGGGCAAATAGCTCTCAGGGCAGCTTCATATTCTGTCATTAATTTGTAAAGATCCTTTATAATGTAGAAAAGTTAAGATAGCAAGAAAAAAAAAAATCCAATTACATGTTTAATGACTTGGCATTTGTGGTAATGCTACCTAGCACTAATTCACCTGTTAGAAAACAGTCTATCTTTTAGTCCCTGGGGTTAATAGAGTGCAAAAGCCTAGTCTTATCTGAGGGTGGGAGAAAAGTGAGTAATTTTTTCTTACCAATAAGAAAGAAAAGCAATGACAAAATTGATCATGAATTTTCAACTTGCCTTTTTGAGTTTAGCACTTCTATTTATTATTAAACACTTTTTAAAAGAAAATAACAGGTTTATAATCGCTAGTGTCTGACTGTTCCTCAGGATTTTGCAGAGGCACATGGGACTTTTTTCCCTTTATAGCCAACAAGAGCACCCACTGGAGTGAGGCATATACCCGTATCAAGTCATGGGGCTGCTGCAGCAATGCTACAGAGCTTGCCCTTGAGATCAAGGCCTGCTTCACTTCCATGTGGAAATGGGATCCATAACAAAAATGGTTTGATCACTCAATAGATGGACGGAAGGATTTATCCCGGCCTCAGCTGTGTGCTCGTAACTACGCTGAAACCAATAGTGGATGCTTAAATCGGACTAAGAGCAGAATTTGTTCCACAACAGCAAAGAAATACAGCTTATGCCAATATACATATTCATTTTTATGTCTGCCTTTATCAGTCACTGTTTTATTTGCATCTCACCCTGAATAAAAAGTTGGAGTAGGCATTTGTAACTAATGCTTTCATTTTAACACATTTAAATAGTCCGCAGTATAAATTGCATATTCTAACTGACTGTTCTGGTGTGAATTTCTGAGACCACTGAAAGGAAGAGAAGCAGCATTTGCTGTGTTTATGCAACAACTTCTTTGCTTAATACCAGATTTGTCTATGTCACCGCTAAACCAGGATTAGCAGCAGAAATACTAAATTATGTTAGAATTCATACACTTCATCTAGCTCATGTAAAACATGGAAATACTGTAATGTCAAACAAACCAACCAACTAACAAACAACAAAACAATTGTCATCAGTCCAGTGTCTAAAACCCGGAGTTTAACACTAAAGAAAAGTTCTGTCTAATGCTGAAACACAAGCCCTGAAATCAAAACTTATCACTGCTGTTCCTAACTCAGTTTATGATTCATCTGGCTGGAAATGGCTAATGAAGGCTGAATACTGAGTATCCAGACTAATGATATCCAGTGAATTCTGCAACCTTGGGTTTTCCGAGCAGGAACCCCCACAACTTGTACCTGAATACTTTAGGGTCAATTATAGTTTTGTCCTTAATGTTGGTTGGAGAACAAAACACTGAACTTCATATTCCCAGTTCCCGAGCACCTCTCTTCTGTGGCACAGAAGCTACAAAATCGAATCCACTCTGAAAAATTTGGATGTCTGGTGCTTAGAGAATTAACACTTCCAGTGTGACCTTTAGTGATGTGGATGTTACAGAGAAAACACACAAATCTCAGCTAAAGGAGAGGACTCACCCCATTTAATATTAGTCTATAAAAGCAGGGTTTAATACACGTAGGTCATCTAGGTTCCCTTTACAAGCTTTACGAGGAACAACAGGATTCCAAATGGTGGTATATCCTAACCTCACACAATTATTGAAGGTGAGTGTGATTGTATTGCTCTTGAATATTACTGTCCCTTTCTCTTGACTCTAATGCAAGAGGAGAGCAGCCCAGACTAGGGAAAATTATGCGTCCCAACATAATAATTTAATTTTAAAGAAAATAATAATCTTTTGTTTATGGCCTGAATCCTTATTTGGATTTGCATGCTATGAAAATGGGAGTCTTCTCATTAGAATGAGAACTGAGTAACTGGATGGATGGATGGATCGATGGATGGATGGATGGATGGATGGATGGATGGATGGATGGATGGATGGATGGATGGATGGATGGATGGATGGATGGATGGATGGATGGATGGATGGATGGATGGATGGATGGATGGACGGACGGATGGATGGACGGATGAACAGACGGACAGACGGACAGACGGACAGACGGATGGATGGACGGACTAAATTTCACATAGGTCAAAACCTATGTTTGTGGGTTTTATGTTTGTTAGTTTTTTGGGGGTTTTAAGTTGTTGTTATTGTTCCTTCTTATTTGGAACAACCTAAAAGAGATACTCAGCTACTTTGGGGAAGCACAGGGTGCAGAGTCAAACTTGTTTTCCCCGAGTTAGTTGAAAGTAATGTGCCCTCATTCCCATGGCAAGGAACATTTCCTTTAGTGCAGCTGACAAGTTTTTCAAGGTGTTTCAACACATCCTGTAGGGAAAGCAAATTGTCATCAAAATTGAAAATTCAGAATATGTTTTTTTTTTTTTCCCTGAAGGTCCTTAGGGCTCTTGAAATGCTAAGTAGAAAACTGAGCTCAATGCATATGGAGGAGATTTTCATATTTTAAAAGTCAGACAGAGTGTCAGCTGGCAGACGCAGCAACTCCAAGAATCTTCAAAAAGGCAGAAGCAGGAAAGTTTACTGCTTGTTCGGCGGACACATTATTTTAGCCTGTGTTCTGCAGATTGAGAGGCAGATTGCCTAGGGTCAGAGGGTGACCCTGCCCTGCAGCATGAGTATTATTCCTTCTTTTTTTTTAAAGTGCAAATTTACATTTGGCTGCAACCTGCCTCCTTAATGATGGATCAGCCTTTTGTGCAGGTATAAGCTCTGATTGATGGGGCGCGGGGATAGGAGAGGAGAATGGAGAAAACAAGTTTATAAATTTGACATAAGATTTGAATCGCAGCAGGAACTCTGCCAGTCTCCTTAGGCATAAAATTGGACTGGCTGGAGATATGTACTGCATGTGTGATGTTTCAGCACTTATTGCTTTCATTATATCTTTACTTACTCAGTTAACAGACTACTGAACTTGCAAACTCTAGCAGACTGGGGTTTTTTTAAAACAAATTTTATGATGGGGGCAGGGGAGAAAAACTGGAAAATCTAAAATTATATAACTACATGCTAGGTCTTGATCTGGGGTAATTGAATACAATTTACTTGATTTCACTGAAGTTTCACAGATTTTGTCTAGGTGATGACCTGACACAGTATTCCTGTTTGGCTTTAGCTTTTTTTTCCCCCTCTTCTGAATTGGCTGTGTTGACATTTCATGTTTCCTATTGTTATTCCTTCCCCTTCTTTGTTTTGGGAATTATATGGCTTATTGACTAAACAGCATTAGAAAACTAAAGTTAATGGGCCAAACTCTTCCCTAGTGCAACTTTATTGAGTTCAAGTTATATAGAGATGAATGAGATCAGGGACTCCTCCAAAGAGAGTTATTGCAGAGGCTCATTCTATAACAGAAGGAAAGTTCCGAGCTTTGTTGTCTTTCCAATGGAAATTAAATGTTTAAAAAAGTTCAGTGCTTCATATTCAGCTAATGTGATGAAACCTGAGGGTACTGAGCACAAAAAAGTAAAATCATACCTTGTTTAAATGGATTAGAACAAATATTTCAATATTACCAAGAATTCATTGAATAACACTCTTGTTCATGTCTACCTATTCCCTGGAGAACCCAAGCTGTAAGGCCAACCAGAGTGCCTTGCATGATCTTCTCCATAATTTCATTATTCCTGGAGGAATTTTAAACACACGGAGATGCGGTACATAGGGACATAAGTTAGGGGAAAGTTTGGCAGTGCTGGGTTAATGCTTGGACTTGATGATCTCAAACGTCTTTTCCAACCAAAATGATCCTATGATTTTTAAATTCTACTAAAGATAACAGAGGGCAGGGTAGACTGACTGGTATGACAAATATCCCAGCAGTAGTGTGAGACTCTGAGGATCTGGCTCCTTAAATTAGCCAAAATGCAGCACTAATCTGGATTGGGCTCTGAGAAAACAGACCCCTATGGCTGTGTCAAAATCAAAAAGGTTGTTTCTGACCAGGAGTTAGCACACTCATCTCATGGTCTTAGTGGAGCTTGTAAAGTGGAACTTGCTGAGGCAGACTGAACAGCTGGTGCTGGTAAAAGCAAAGGATGGGACTGAGTGGGTGAAGAGATGCCAGCAAGTCCTGGATTCATTTGAGCACAAGGAATGATGGTGTTCTTGGACAGAAAGCTGGGGAAACAAGAACTTGAAATGTTGTTTAGTTGTAGGGTCACTTAAAGAGAATAGGCTGGGCACATGCTAGACTTAGCTACAAAAAAATACAAAATATAAAATCAGGTGAGAAATGAACCTTTTCAGTGAAAATATCATTCCACAAACAGAAGCAATTGGTGATCCAACTCTTCAAACAGAACTTTATACATTGCCTTGGTTTTTTGGATCAGGATCCACGGAGCCACCTTTGTGAGAGCCTCAGCTCTCTGCAGGGGTATATCCTGCTGGCTGAACACTCTCTCTTAGACCTTGGACATCTACTCCCTGCTCCATATCATATACATCTGAATTTTTCTGAGCACATTACAAGGACAGCTTTGTTCCAAGGCTAGAACTGTCAGAACAATCAGTTTTTTGACCAAGTGTTAAAATGAGATTTGAATTTAACTCCAAAATAACTGTTTCTTGCGGACACTTAAAATCATTCAGCATCTACAGTATAAGAATCAATGACCTTTTAATGCATTTACAAATAAATGTAAAACATACATTTGCAGAGGGGAAGGGGGAGTGGAAAGGGAAAGGGAAAGGGAAAGGGAAAGGGAAAGGGAAAGGGAAAGGGAAAGGGAAAGGGGGCTCGTTTCTAAAACTCCATTCTTATCCATTTTTAAAGGAAATACCACAACCATGTGTTAACCACCTCTCATTGTGGTTCTGAAAACCTGACCATCACTGTCATATCTGAATAGCAGAAACTCTCTCTGCTATACATCCAGCATGTAAAGTCTTTCTCAGGATAATACTAGAGGGAAAAAGGCAGTTGCCAAGTCAGTTTTGTTCCAGTTCATTAGTAACTGAAAGTCATTATCGTCTGACAGATGCGCTAAGGGTTATGTATAGTTCCTAGTTGTCTCAGTCCAGTTTTTAATGGACAGATGTCCATATTCAGGAAAAATAAAACAAGTCTGATAACACAGCTACTTTCACTAACTTTGCTGAAAGTCTTTACGAAGAATGTGGGACCTGGCTGAACATCTGAACTGAGCAGTCCTCGTGCCTATCGTGGTAGTCCCACTAGCAAAAAATAGATGGTGTATGAGGAATCAGTGCTGCCCTCTAGAAGGTGGCATTCTTGGTGGGATTGAGAGGTTGCATATTTCTCTGTAGCTATCAGTCGAATGTGAACTGTGAGTGATACTTCTGCTTCAAAACAAGAAAAATAACTCCAATCCCTCCAAAGAGAATTGTGTCAGCAGCAGACTTCTCTACTGCTCCCACAGTTTTCTCCATGTTTCACCTCATCAGACTTCTGGGAGTTGACAAACTATCAGACTGAAAAACAGAAGAGGGCTGGGGGAGATTCTAATGCATGAGCAGAGAGCAATGAAGAGTGTCAATCTCATGCTTGCTATATTTTTTTCCAGTGACAAGAATGGCATAATATCAGCAAGTAACTAAATCTAGGTGTAGCTAGCCAGTTACTTATAGTCTTCATGAGAAAAGAGTAGATTTTTCCTGGTATACTTTTTTCCAAAGAAATTGTAAACACTTGCATTTCATGAGTTAAATTGGTGTTTCAAGATCAAACACTCAGGTAAATGTTAAAGCACTATAAGAACATGTAGTGCCCTCATCTGGGCTGTCTGGGCTGTCCTGGGGCAGAAAGCCAGGGCCTATCCCACTGCATCCACCAGAAAGCAGAGAAGACTGGCAGGGCTGCCAGGGCAGGTCCAGACCGGGGCATCAGGCACCTCTGTTGGAATGGGACATTAGTCATGACTGGGAATTGGATCAGTGGAATCCATGACTGGGCCAGGCAGGGCTTTGGTAGAGCAGGAGACTGATTTCTATGGCACCGCTGGGACATGAAACTCCCTGAAATGGAGTCATGGGCCCTAAGCTGGGGGGACTGGCCATCAGTAAGTCCTAATAGTCCCTCATGTCACCCTCAGCTCCCATCCAAGTCTAGAAGAATCAGATGCCCCTTCTTCTGCTGGCACAATAAAGGTCAGAATTTGGTTCACAGTGCACTTGGAGCATCAGGAACCTTGACACTCTGGTTTGCTTCCAGAACTTGTTCATGGTATCACACGTATGCAGTTGCCTGTAAAATGTGCATACTAGTTCACTCCTCAACTCCCGTCTGAAATATATCTATTAGTCTCCTTAAAGAAGAAATCCAAGTAGAGTTGCCAGGAGAGTTTGCTTACAGATGTGCTGCAGATCAGCAACAGGAGAACAGATGTGCCTTGCTTGAAATGCAACACTCGGAATAATCCTGCCCTACCTCAAGAGGCTAAACTCAGAAACATGCAACCACCACAAAGCGCCCTCATGACATGCCCTAGATATCACTATAAAAACCTTTCTGCAGGCAGTAAAACAATTGTTATATCATGTAATCATAGAACTACAGAATGGTTTGGATTGGAAGGGACTTTAAGGATCCTCTAGCTCCAACCTCCTCCTCCTCCCTGCCATGGGCAGGGACACCTTCCACTAGACCAGCCTGGCCTTGGACATTTCCAGGGATGGGGCATCCAAAACTTCTCTGGGAAAGCCAAACCAGCATCTCATACAGTGCCTGCTACCATATCAGGCACTTTGAGCTCGCAAATGCACATAAATAACCATATTTTTTGGCCAGGGGAGCAGTCACTGAGGCTTAGAAGAGAGAAGAGATGGACCAGGTGGGATACGGATGGATCAGTCTGCAGGGGTCAAATCAAGGGAGGTTAGATGTGAGCCATATGAACTGCTCGACTCAGGGGCAACAGCCCATGGTGGCTGGTTTTATTGTTTAGTACAGATGCTGCCACAAGTGCCCTAAGGACACACAAAAGTGGCAGCAGAGAGTAAATCAGAATAATGCCCTTATCTGGAACTGCTTCTGCTCCACAGGGACAGGTCCCATTCAGCTTTACTGGCTGTAGGTGTGTGGCAGTACAGACACCCATCACCTCCAGCCGGAGCTGTGTCAGAGGACAGGCAGTGGGTATGGATGTTCATCACTGCCTCTTCCAAGTGCTTCAGGACCCTTCAAAGTGAAAAATACTCTTCTTATCTACCTCCATGGCAGTATTTGAAAACGTAGAAATGTAAGGTTATTAATATGAGAAAGTTGTACAAAGTGACATTTCTGATTGAAATAGTGTCTTTCTTCAATTTTATTGTCAAAAGTGTCTCTCTCAAATATTTTTCTCTTATTTTGCCTCACCTAATTTACTTATCCAGTTAGACACACTGGAATCTGAAAAAGTTGGGAGATAAACCACTTCAAAAACTCTTTTTTAATGCTGACTTCAGAAGACTTCTGTGATTTTTTTCCCTTAGCTTTTTTTTTCTTTTCTTTTTGTCTTCTAGACAAAGCTTCAATAATGACCCAAAAATGTCTGTAGTGGTGAAACAGACTGTGAGATTACTAAACTGATACTACTAATTCCATTAATTGAGAAAGGATCTAATTTTTCCTGACAAAAAAATCATACCAAAACAGGTACACACATATGTACACTTATGTCTACATGCTGTTTGTGCACACAGAGACATACATTGCCTAGCTTTAAAACTGTGAGATTTATTTGTATTTTAAATCCTCACAGTTTTATGTTTTAATTTTTCTTCACACCTAGGAAGAACAATATGCTTGTTTATTCCTGTAATGGAAAGCAGAGACCTTATGTAAAAAAAAAAAACAAACCAAAACTGAGCTGGAACCAAAGTGACAAACAAACAGAAGCCATCAAAATTATGAGGCAGGTAGTAAATGAACGGCAGCTGCCAGGGCTGCTGAAACTGTAAATGTGATCAGAAAATGGATAATTGAGATAAAAAAACATGGATAAAAGACCACCTTTATTGTGCAGAGGAAGTTGTTAATTTAGTTTAATTATATTTATGTTTTACACTCATGATACATGTCAGTGTAGTAGTGCTGGAAAGAAAAGACTTCATTTTAGTGATATATGGTTCTGGGTAATGGACTTCTCTAGTTTCCTGTTTGTTTTGGAGAAAAAGGAAGGGAAGACCTTCCTTTTTCAGGTCACAACACCTGAGGGTGAAAAATAGCGTTGAGATGAAAAAGTCTTCTTCCCTTAAAAGAAGCACTCCTACCCTGCTTTGACCTCTTCCCTCACAGCTGATGACTTGCAGGAGAAGACGACTAGCTGAGATGTTCTTCCATATCCACCTGTTAACCCTGTCCTGCTGTGAAAATAGAAAAGAACATGCTGTTTCCAGGTGACAATTATCTTTTTTTTTTTTCCTAGTTTGAGCTATGCTGGGAGAGAGCATTTCTGCCTGGATGCCTCCTCAGGACCAATGCTGCTCTAAGTACAGTGAGCTAGAGCAAAACAGCAGTTTTTATACTTTTATTCAGCAATACTGAAAAGTTCAGCAGCTGTGGTGGATCATAAAGCACAAAACTTCTCTTTGTCAATGCTAGACATTGTCTACATAGATAGAGTAAGTGTAGAATAATAACGCCTAAATGCATGTAGTATCTTTACTTTTGTCACTTAAGGGTGCCCACAATCTGTATTAATTGTCAAAACATTAAGTATTTTTTTAAATTCTATATGGGTATTTACAGGATTTCAGTTGTGAGTAGTTTCTGGTTGCCAGTGCAATCAGATGTAGAATGATGTAGAATTATTCTGTACTTACATTTTACAATATCATTTTCTTTTAGGTAGTGATTGCTGATCACCTACTGCTGCTGACAGATGAGGTTTCAGGAAAAATGAAGAAAAAACAAATGAGGAAAAAAATACTCCCAAAGTCAATGTGGTGATAACACAATGATCACAATAAATGCAGTGATGTGATGTTCACGTCCTGCACAGGTGGCAGAAGGGCACAGCTACTTCTGCTCAGCCTCCCTCAGAGGTGTCAGTAACATAACGGGCAAGAAAGGGGACCTACTCAGTGGAACAGCATCCATTAGTCAAGGACATCCAGGAATTAACAAGTTCTAAGGATGCAGCAAACCAAGACGTTGATGTATGTCTATGTATACACTGCTAACTTGGCAAAATACTCAAGGCCCATGCATCCTATAGCTGAATGATGCTCCTTACAATACTAAAAGTCACACCTACCAAAAGACCCCTGCCCAGGTGAAGACCCTTTCCTTGAGCTGAGATTATCTGTCTTGTATGCAAACTACTTGATTAATCATAATAGAGACGCTTTACTAGAAAAGTTACTAACTCTGAGCGTCTGTGTATAAATAATGTATATATAAGGCATTGCTGGATGGAGCTCTGAGCTCTGGGGGGAGCCCTGGTCCAGGGGATGGAGCTAGCTACATGAAGGTGTAGCTGCTCATGGCCAGAGGCTGAAAGCAGAGGAGCTTTAAGTCCCCTTCCAACCCAAACTATTCTGTGGAGGGTTCAAAGGAGGACATGAAGATGGTGAAAGGTCTGGAGTTAAAGCCCTAAGACCAGTAGCTGAGTCACTTGATTGGTTCAGCCTGGAGGAGACTGAGGGGAGACCTCATTGTGGTCTTCGAGCTCCTCATGAGGGGAAGAGGATGGGAAGGTACCAATGTCTTTATTCTTGTGACCAGCAATACGATCTAAAGAAATGGCATGAAACTGAGTCAGGGAGGTTTAGGTTGGGTTTCAGGAAAAGGTTTTTCTCCCAGAGGGTGATTGGGCACTGAAACAGGCTCCCAGGAAGGTGGCCACAGCACCAGGCCTATATGACTTCAAGAGCTTGGACAATGCTGTCAGGCACACGGTTCCTGCCATGCAGTTGGGCTGTATGGTGAATATCCAGGAGTTGGACTCGATGATCCTTGTAGGTCCCTTCCAGGTCAGCATATTGTGATTCTATGGCGCTTTTGCCAGGTTCCCTCCTTCTCCGCCTCAGGCGGCACGGGAGCCGTCCCGCACGCCGCCGGGACCGCAACCACCTCGCCGCAGACTTCTGCCGCCGCCATGTTGGGGGGTGCGCGTGGAGCAGCGGCCATTTTGTTAAAGGGCCGGCACCGCTCCTTCCTCCCTTACTCAAGATGGCGGCGGCGGCGCATGCTCGGAGCGGAGCCGGGAAGGCTGGCGCTGCTGCCCGCGGGGGTTGAGGGGGCGGGTGGGAAGCAGCAGCGGCGGCCGCCATGGGCGAGACCGAGAGGCTTTATTATGTGTACAGCTGCGACCTGGACATCAACGTGCAGCTGAAGATGTGAGTGAGCAGCGTTGGGGTTCAGTGGGAAGCGGTCGCTGCCGCCCTAGGGGGGTTACAGGGCCGCCCGCCCCTCGGTGGGGTGCGCTGGTGCCGCCGCCCGGCCGTGCCCGGGGACAGGCGGTGCTGGCTCAGCTCCGGGTGCCTGCCAGCGTCCCGGCCCGCGGGGAGGCGACGGGACGGGACGGGCGAGGAGCCGGGCTGGAGCTCTGCTGCGAACGCGTGTCAGATGTCCCGTGTCTTCAGGTGCTCTACGGGAGCGATTGCCAGTGCAGACTCCCATAGCCTCTCACCTGTCATAGAAGCACGGATTGGTTTGCTTTACAAGGGACCTTTAAAGCCCATCCTGTTACATCCCCTGCCATGGGCAAGGACACCTTCCACTATTCCAGGTTGCTCTAAGCCCCGTCCAGCCTGGCCTTGAACGCTCCCAGGGATGGGGCAGCCACAGCTTCTCTGGGCAACCTGTGCCAGCACATTACCACCCTCACTGTAAAGAATTTTTTTCTAATTAATTTGAGGCTACACTGTCTGAAGCCATCCCCCCTTGCGCTGTCCCTACATGCTCTTGAAAATAGTCTTGCACGTTCTTTCCTGTGAATTCCTTTCAGAAATTGGAAGGCCGCTGCTGTGTCACAGCTCACTCCTCAGTATTAGGGGAAGGAGATAAACTGGTGACATCCTTCCTGCTTGTTTCCGTGCTCCTGTGAAAGCATGGTGCTCTTAGTGGTATGTTTTATTGTAGGAAGGTCCAGGTGCTGCAGCACGTAACTATGTTCCTGCCAGGGCATGTGGAAGCGTTTTTGTTAAAGCTGGAGTTACCACACAGTGAGGTAATTTTGCCTCGTTTTAGTAAGTTACTTTTTTCATCACAGCAATGGGCAGTTTTGTGTAGGAGGAATGTGGCTGACTGTAAAATGTAGCGTACCCAATGGTGGTATATTAAACTGTGTTCCACTTTTCTGGCGGACTAACTTGGAGAATCTTATTCAGGGTTATTTAACTTCTGAACAGGTAAAGGTAGTGTTAGGTGGCCCTGCTCATGGCAGGGATTGGAACTAGATGGTCTTTAAGGTCCCTGCCAGCTGAGACCATTCTGTGCCATCAGGAGTCAGATTCATGTGACCTCTGTGACAGTTCATTCCACCAAACAAAATTATAACTAGCGTTTTTTTATTTTAGCACATAGAAGCGTATGTCATCCTAGAATGTGCAGGGCCAGTTTCTGGCAAGTAACTTGTTCATTTACTCTGAAGTAGTTTTGTGAAACAAATAAATTTTTGTTTGGTAGAAGATTGATCTTACATGTTTTCCCATCATCACCACCTCAATTCCTTTGTTGTTTTAGCATGTGCATCCACAGTCAGATATCTAATGTTGCATGACTGTTGTCATTGTGGTACAGCTGAATCCTGAGAAATTCCATCAGTTGCTCTTAACAGGAGTATTGTGCAAAGTGTAGCAAGGCTTTAAACAAATTTTATTTGACTGTTTGCTTAAGTGAACTTCATTTTGTTGTGAATCTGGGAGATGATTTGCTTCCAAAGTCAGTCACACATTTCATGGATCTTAACTATTAAGACTTACTTACCACAGTTGTTTTGGGTTTTGTTTTCTTTTTCCCAGATGGTGTTCGGAGCGCATGTAATCTGATGTTTGTTTTCTCTATTTTAATAATAGCAGCATATGTCATCTCGTTTATTATTGCCCTACTTAAAGGCTGTCTGAGAATCCACAGGTTGTACTAGAAGAAGTTATCTCCACTGAAAAGACAGACAAGTAATTCTTGCCTTCCCTGCTCTGCCCCCCACCCCCACCTAAATCAGTACGGTAATACATTCCGTGTTTGCTCAGCATTTCACATCCGGAGTTCATCTCTGGTATTTGGTTTTCACTACCAGCAAGTAATGCAAAGTGAGAATGGCCTCAGTACTGGGTAATCTAAGTCTAAGCTACAGAAATACAATAGGATTTCTTCTATTGATAGAATAAATTCTGGTTTATTTGTGTTTTTTCTTTCTCCTCCTCCTCCCCTGCCCCCTCCCGCGTAGAGGAAGTCTGGAAGGGAAAAGAGAACAGAAAAGCTACAAAGCTCTCTTAGAAGATCCGATGCTGAAGTTCTCAGGACTTTACCAAGAGACTTGCTCTGACTTGTATGTAACTTGTCAGGTGTTTGCAGAGGGGAAGCCTCTTGCTCTTCCAGTTAGAACTTCCTACAAGGCTTTTAGCACTAGATGGAAGTAAGTGGCTTGCCTTTTATTTCATATTTCTCATAGTCACTGGGATATCAAGTTTTTTATTTCTGTCAGAAAGTTTTTTCTGTTGTCTTCTTTAAAATGGCTGTTTTTTCAAGTGTCTGTATGATTAGTGTTATCCTGACAGCTCAAAGCCAACCTTTTTCTGTAAAGGGTAAGTGATAAAATTGCTACTTGTGTGCTTGGCCATGTGTTACTGCTTAAGTAACTACGGGGGCCTGGATTGGCACGTTTTCATACTGTTTGCTGACAGCTTGATCCTTGCTACTTAATCATCAAGCCAAAGTATTTTTCTTTTTGTCTGTAACTTTTTAGTCATTCTCCAGACAGGTATGTGAATCGTTAAAGCCCATAGGAAAATAGTCCATCTGTTGTAAGAAATTTTTATTCTGAGGAGAATCTGGGTTGTCTAAAGTTATAGAGAGTAACTTGAATTCTAAAACTCTGTGGTTAACTAAAAGTGTTTCTCTGCAGCTGGAATGAATGGCTGAAACTGCCTGTGAAGTATCCAGACCTGCCTCGCAATGCTCAGGTGGCTCTGACCATCTGGGATGTGTATGGACCTGGTAAAGCCGTTCCTGTGGGAGGAACAACGGTCTCGCTCTTTGGGAAATATGGGTATACTGCTTTTACTTCTGTGGTGTATGTTTGTAACTCACCTGTGAATAGTAAGGTAGCAGGAGTTATGAGAGATACGTTGTTAAGTTTTTTTCTAAACCAGGCTAACAATTCCATGTTTGAAAAGTCAGATACGTAGGTGATTTGCTCTGTTTATTCCTGAGTGTAATTTCATGCTTGCTGCAGTGTCGTGTAAAAGAAGTCTTCCCTGGTATAACAACAAAATTTGGGTTTTTTAAGATCTACAAGCTTGGATGTTAAGATGGCAAGTGCTGAAATCACATCTACACTCTTGTAATGCATGGATGCCAGTAGTGATTACTTAAAACAATTTATTTAATTGGCTTGCAATTAGGCTGTGAATGCAGTGTTATTTATAGGGAATAAAATGTCACTCAGTAAATCAGCACTTTTCAAAGTTAATATGCTGTGGTCAAATAGAGGGTGTGTTCAGTACATTTGTGGATGGTAAGAATAAGCTGGGAAGGATTTCAAGTGTGCTGGAAGGTGAACAGTACCTCGAAAGGATCTTGCCTAAGTGCAAAGGAGACTGGAAAAAGGATGTAGTCTAAGGAAGATTATGAGGCACAGGTACTTTTTTGCAATTGATTGTTACTGCAAACAGAGTGGGAGCAGCTGACCAGGAAAACAGAGGAAGAGACTTGTAGTTTAGAGTGAATCTTAAGTTTTGTGTGGTTTAGTGTCATGGTGCTCCTGTAAAATGTGCAAACAACATTGACTACACGAACTATGTGCATCAGGGACACTGCTGTATCCTTTTCCTTTCCTTATCCTTTCCTTTTCTGCATAGCTGGGGTATGTTCTGTTCTTTGTGACTGACTTTAAGCAAGTTTCTGACTACTGGGAGTCTGTATCATTGAATATCTAGCAAATACGTGTGATGGAGGAGGTGTTAAGCCTAGTGAGGCTGAGAAAAAAGAATATAGGAACATTTTTTACCATGTACATAGTGTTGGAAAATGGGGAGAAATAGCCTGTTTTGCCTTGCCAGTGGATGAAAAGTAGTAAGATTAACTGAAGTGCAGGAAAAGTTTAGATTATCGTTAGGAAAGCTGCTCTAATGATGCTTGAATGCAGAACGTGGCTGTAGAGAGAGGTTGGATCTCTCTCACTGAGGATAGTGCTTTGATAAAAATGAATGATGTTGCCTTAGGGCAAAAGTTTGAACTGAATCAGTCAATCCCAAAGACTGCTGGTAGCTGTTAAAACATTAGAGCACAGTACCTGGAAAAAGATAAAAATAAATTTAATTTATAAGTCTTATTTCCAGCATGTGGGACTTCGATGAAGTAGATGGAGAGAAACCAACAAAAAAAAAATTAAATTTTGTGGTCTGTAAATGAAAACCTTGTAGTAGTATTCCATGAAATTGTGTGTAAATTCAAGGTCAGATGGTCTTTCTAATTGTTGTTTCTCATTTTGTAATGGTTCACTTTTAAAAATGTTCCTACCAGTTGTATTTGCCCAAAGTTGTTAGAGTTAGGTGATCAGCTCCTACTGGCAAAGGTAACACTCTTGATTTCTTGGGACATTTTTTATGGGTGGATCAGAACAAATATGCAAGGGAAGCAGGATTTTGCAGAGAGAAGATGTGGTCAGTTACCCTGCAAAGTTCTGTTCGCTGTACGCTTTCAATTATCAATTCAATTTCAAGCATTTATGGAGAAAGTGGTGTGTGAAGGGTTGTGACATTTTTTCCTTGGTGTGTTATTTTTTTATTTTATTTTATTTGGCAGCTCAGATGGCTGTTTTGTCACTTGACCTTCAAATGCAATGTATATAGTTTTTTGGTTGATTTTTTCATACTGGCAGACCTAGAGTTACTATTATAATTTGCAAGTCAAGAGGAATACTTTCTGCTTTGTTACAAAGAGTAAAACTATGAAGGTCAAGCTTTCTCCTCAGTTTGCATTTGTACCACCCCACTGACTTTGGGAATTACTCATTTTTCTTCCACTTGCCAAATAAGTTATCTCAGACTTCACAATTTTCTTCTAAACTCCATGTGCCAGTAAAATAAAGTCTGTAGAGGGCACAGGGTGCAAGGCACTTTTGCAGTAGAATTCAACTATGCAATTTTGTAGTTTTGGCTAAGGAAGCCACTTCACTTTCTTGCAGCTGCTGCTGAGCTTTGATTCCTGCCAGCTCTATTATTTTGAATTTACTGAAGTGATTCCTCCTTTTTTCTTGCAGTATGTTTCGACAAGGGATGCATGACTTGAAAGTCTGGCCCAATGTAGAAGCTGATGGCTCAGAGCCCACCAAAACTCCTGGGAGAACCAGCAGCACAGTCTCTGAAGATCAAATGAGCCGCTTGGCAAAGGTAATGGAATAGCAAGTAACCTTTAAAATATGTGACAAACGTGCGCTTCACTGGAGTGACATGAAGATAGCTTCCTGTGCTGTTTTCTTGCATGAGAGCTCTTTTCCTTTGGTTATTTAGATGTTTCACAGGATTTATACAGAAGAGTAAACCAGATCATATTTAATTGCTTCTGAAGTGTTTTTTAAAAGGGGACATGTAAGTACCTTCTAATACATATAGCATCCTGTTGGAACAACTTAAGATCTGAATTCTTTGTAAAGAATGAAAATGTGAATATGCCTTGAGGATGCTTAAAGCCAAAATTCTATCAGGATTAATAAGAGCATCTCCTAACAGTAATATATGAGGACAGTCTGGTTTCTTTCAGAAGCCATCCTTTAGCTTTGAGGCTGTCTGACGTAGTGTTTAGAAGTGTGTGAAATGCCTCTACATTAGAAAGAACTTAAATAGAATTGCAAAAATTAACCCAAGTTTCATTCATTTAAGCTCATTAATATGTATATTAGTATTTTCACCTCCAAGCTTTTGATGGCAGAGTATATTCTTGCCTTCAAAACTACTGGAATTGATCAGAGTGTGTTAGTTACTGGACTGTTTTAGTAGCTCATATCTGATTATTCAAGTAAACTTACCCCAAGCTTTCCAAAACACTCAGTCCACTTACTCTGTGAACTTTCTTCTCAATCTTTGTCTCCCAGGTTTTATCCAGACCTTTGTGGGACTCCCAGTGCAAGATAGATCCATTTTTTCGTCTCGTGATTTATGACAGCAATAAACTAATTTTCATTTAGGGTCACTGTTTTATTAGTGTAGTTTGCACTGAATTTATAATGGAGAGCTCATTAAAGCTTGTGGTGCCCCATTGCTTGATCATAGTAGAATAAATGCCCTCTGGCCTAAGGAATCTCTGTAGAGAAACACTATCACGTCTTGTTTACAGTTCATCAGATGGTCACAGTGGGTTTCTGAGAAAGGCTTTGAGAGTGTAGGTATCCCTTTCTTGTTAGTTCTGTTATGCAAAGATTACCACTCTCTTACTTACACTCTCTAGCTCAAAAAGCACAAATAGAGTACTTAATTCTTAAAAGAGCTAGTTCTGGTTTAGTCTGGAAGATGATGGCTCAAGTCCTCTGAGGAATAGGAGGGAATTCTTTCACATCCCATTTGAGAGTTGTAGTTAATGGCTAACAAAAAGCTGATAACATAACTGGCCCCATTCTTCTCTTTTGAAAGCTATTTTGGGAGATGCTAATTTCTGAAAGTTGAGTATTTTCACTGATGTTTTGTTGTGGTCTTTTATAAAAATGTTTTACCATCAGATGCTAGGGAAATTAGTAGGGTTTCTGGGTAGTGTGTCTATGGGAGCTTTCATTTGCACGCCTGTTTACACAGCAGATGAGGTTTTTGTGATGTGTCACTCCTGTTTTGAGCCATTGTTCAAACACAATCAGCTTCAGTTTTTCTGTGACTTATTCATCAGTTGTGGAATCCCTCCTCATACTGCTCTGTATGAAGGTATATTTAAATAAAGGTAAAAAGATGAGGATACAGCAAGTTTGTGTGGACTTTGTTATTCTTGGTTTGGGGTTTTTTTCTGTTTAGTGAACAGACTTGTCCAGTGTTCTGCTGTTGATTGATATCTGGTACCAGAGCCCAAACTAGAGTCTTCCAGATGACAAGTAACTTTTAAGAAGAGCTTGCGAAGGATCTTCATCTAAAAGATAGTTCTTTTCTTGACACGCTTCTGAGTTTATGTCTGTCTACTTTTATTATTACAGGGAATTAGTATAAAACCAGTGACTGGCTGGTCGAAGAGTTGCATCTTTTTACCTTAAATAATTGATATTGTGGCAAGTCTCCCCATTCATATTGAGGTGCCATATGGTGCCACTGTAAGCTCTCACAAAACACATGAATGTTGCTAGTAAAATTGCTACTGATGAAAAAGCTATGGCTTTGCATTCTGGAGGCATTGTGCATGCAGATTTTTGTGTACTGAGGAATATTAATGGGAAGAGTGTGGAATATTTTAGCATGCTCAAACATTAATGACATTAAGATATTTCTCCCATGAGCAGTATGTTAATTTATTCCACTTTAAGTTAAAGTACTCTTAAGTTCTTTTTGATCCATTCATTTCCCTCACACCTTCTGCTGGCTGAATGAAATTAGGTAATAATAATGTTGAGATACTGTCTAAAGGGATGCATCTTACTTAGTAGCAGATGATGAATGCTTCTTTCCCTGAAGGGGGTATGCTAGTTTCTCTCTTATTTTAAGCTTTAAATATTAATCTAAGACAACAGTTCTTCATGGGTGTATATATGCCCCCAGGTCTTCTAGGTCTTGTATGCAGACCTAATTAATTGCTGCACTATGACTTTTTTCCTCCATAAGGGAGGTTTAGAGGTTTAAGATATTGATAATTTTCTTCTGAAACATACAAAATTACTTTTATTTTCTTTCTTCTCTAGTGCAGTGAACAAGAAAATGAATTAAGAATTTGTGACCAAGTTTTTTCTCCAAGACTTGGTTAGATAGACTTTAGCCCCACATACTTGTGCCTGTACTATTAAGACATCAGTTTAGTGGGGATTTTAGAGAGAATAATGAAACAGTGCAATTGGTGCAAACTCTTCAATTCTCTGTCTTCACAGTGAATTTTATTTGTGGTGTACCTGTAGTGTTGAACTATGGAAGGTCTAGTGCACCTATCTGACAGACTGTGTAACCTGGACATCTCCCAGTGTATTCCAAGTCTTAAGTCTTCTGTGTTGTTTTTTATGTACTATCATCTCCAGTTCTGTGTGGAATCAGCAGGCTGCTGTTGTGTTCTCCTACATCCAGTACCTTCCAGTCCTGTTCTGTCCTAGTTCTCACTGTATATTTCCTGTCCCCTAGCTGGGTAGGAAGTGACAGTCGGTGCGACTGTGTGGCCTGTTCACACTTTGATGCTTGTGGGTGGGAAAGCTGACCACAGAACAAAGTTAAAGAAATAGTTGTAACCCTTCCCCTAATAAGAATAATTTTGAGTGATTTCTTTGCTAGCTAGTTTCTAGACAGATACTGATATCTTTGAGAGTTTCTGATACTGAGTTTCTTTGAGTGCCTTTGAAGAAACTTCATGTCTTCTAGTCCCTCTGCATCTCTTGCATTCTGCGATAATTACTGACTTGTTTTGCAGAACACTTGTGATTTGTTACGAGCCAAAACGATGATCAGCAATGTAGTCTGCTGCTGGATGTTTCATAAACAACTGTGTTTGTGTATGTGAAACTACAAGTAGCATGCTCTCATCTTATCTTCTATTCTTAATGACTCCTTTAAACAACTTCCTTGCTATTGCTATAGCAATTTGTAAATATAGGAATAAAACTTGAGCTACTTACCACATGAGTAAAAGAGAGAGTAAGCTGTCTATGACTTATTCTAAGATCATCAGTTGATCCAGCTACAGTCTCAGTCTGGAAACCTCTTTAGTTAAGACTGACATGGACAGAGTTATGCATCTGGATAATTCTTGAAATACTTTATTTTTGTTTGGCTTGGTGAGTTGTACTATATGAAACATAGTAATACAAAAAATGGAGTGTCTTTCTTACATGAGTTTAGTTAAAAAAATAGGTTCCTGGCTTTGATAGGTTAAAAATGCAGAGATGATGTGCTTGGATAATTATTACGATCTTTGCTGGGATTGGTATTTTAGATAGTAGGCATTTTTATGGCATGGTTTGGCTGTTTACAAGGTGTGTACTTTGTTACTGTGTGTATGCTATACAAGGTGAGGGGTTTTTTTCATTAATTTTTTCTCCTGATTTCATATTTGTGTCTCTGTTAGAATTTTGCTGTGTTTTTTTCTTGCCCTAAGCAGTATAAATGTTACTGTGTTTTTTCATGCAGCTCACCAAGTCTCATCGGCAAGGTCATATGGTGAAAGTGGACTGGCTGGACAGACTCACCTTTAGAGAAATAGAAATGATCAATGAGGTAAGTCATTGTACATCAGATTTGGAATTTTGGGGGGTTTCACCTTGCTAGTATGAACCATCGCTTGTTTGGGAGACTAACTCCTAACTGCTTGTCTTGTTTTTCTTCAGCTGCCAGTGAATATAATAAAGGAAAAGGTAGTTATTTGGAAGCCTAAAGTTGATTTTACTTTAGCAATAATGAGAATCACAGGATAGTTTGGTTTGGAAGGTTCCTTTAAAGGCCATCTAGTCCAACCCTTCTGCAGTGAGGAGGGATATCCTCAATTGGATCCATATGCTCTGGGCCCCATCCAGTCTGACCTTGAATGTTTTTGGGAATTAGGTCTCTACCATCTCTCAGGACAGCCTGAGCCAGTGCCTCAGCACTCTCACAGTAAAGTCCTGTCACTCCATGTCATTGTCTAAAGTCCCTCTCCAGCTCTCTTGCAGGTTCCCTTTAGGCACTGGAAGGGCCTCTAGAGGGCCTGGAGCCTCCTCTTCTCCAGGCTGAACAACCCCAGTTCTCCCAGCCTGTCTCCAGAGCAGTGGTACTCCAGTCCTTGGGGCATCTTAGTGGCCTCCTGGACTCCCCCCATCAGGTCCACGTCTTTTTTGTGTTGAGGTCCTCAGAAGTGGATGCAGCTCTGCAGGTGGGGTCTCACAGACCCAGAGGGGCAGAGTCCCCTCCCATGACCTGCTGCCCACCCTGCTGAGGAGTAGCTCAGCACAGAGTTGGTTTTGCGGCAGCCAGTGCCCATGGTGGGGTTACGTCCAGCGTTTCATCCACCACAATACACAGCTGTCTTACCTGTTTTCAGCTTCAAGTGAGCTTGATAATGAAAGACAAACTTTATTAATAATTTGAAATAGCTTAGAACAAACACTGTTAGGCATGACTGACGTAGCTCTAGGATGTAGATTGTGATGGGAAGCTTTTTAGACATACGGCCTGTTCCTTGGCTTCAGACTTGTTTAACTTCATTTTTTTAGTTTTGGGAGCTGAGAAAAGACTTGGATTTGAACGAATATTTTTAAAAAAAGAGAATAATCTGGTAGTTTAATGCCTGAATGAAGTTTTAACCCTCAATGAACAAAATCACCTCAAACTGTTTAATTCGTTATATTCTTCTTGCAGCAAGTAAACTGTTTTTTCCTGTGCTGTTCTCTGAGATTTTTCTTGTCTTGTTTGTAATTAGTCCTTTGGGAATCAGATTCTTTTTTTTTTTTTTAACTTAAATCTGTATTTTTACAAACCTCTATAAATATTTTTGGGATTTTTAGAAATAAGCCTGTCCTCTTTTTTTTTTCCTTTTTTTTTTTTTCCTCTTTGCTTACAGTAGAAGTACAGAAAAATAAGAGTTCCTGGGCCTGTGCTTTAAATAGAGAACCACTTTCTGTATGGTGGAAAGTCAAGCCATTATTAATGCATTAAATGAACTGAAATTGCTCATTGTTACTCTTTTTGTTTCCCACCTAGATTTTAAAGTTCTAAGCACTTTTTCTAGGTTAAACATTTTAAAAATGCATACACGAGCAAATCTTCCTGTGAAGGTGATAAGATGCAAATCTAATCTTGTAGTCTTAAGTTCATTTTGTCTCCTTTATGGTGTTGTCTTAAAGTGATTCGTTTTTTCCACATCTTCGGTTTTTTTCTTTGATGTACATAATTATAGGTAATGATTTAGGGTAAAAAAGCAAACATCGACTGCCCAGTGGTCATCTGATTATTCTGCATTGAATTTTTTCATACCTTTAGCCCATAGTTGGGAGCTGCTTATGAAAACAGGTTTTCATCTGTTAAGTGTGGATGTGTATCATGAAGTGGGAGTGTGATGTAGTAAGAATGTCAGAAAGGAGGTGATATGGTCTCAAGTAGTTCTATGAAATGATTAACTGAATAATTGCTACAACAGCTGATAACCTAATTAATCAGTTACAGCACAAAGGAAGTAGGGTAATTGCTGTACTGAGAATGCTGAAGATTGATGCCCTGCAATAAATGATACACATCTGTGGTGGCTCTTTCCTCAGAGGGAAAAACGAAGCTCCAATTTTATGTACCTGATGATTGAATTCCGTTGCGTCAAGTGTGATGATAAAGAATATGGAATAGTTTACTACGAAAAGGTATGTGCCCTGCAGGCTTTATGGTTGTTTTTAAAAAGCAACATATGCACCTAAATGAATGGGTTTTTCTGCTGAGATGAAATATTCTGCTGCAGGATAGCAGCAGACAGCTGTCAGTGACAACTGTTTATGTACATACAAATCAAATAGTATAGCTGCAACAAGATTGCAGATGTCAGTCGTTTGTGTAATAGAGTTCAAGATTATAGAATTTAACAAGTGTGAGTGATTAAAAACTTTCTGATTTATAGTTCTTTCAGTCATCCGGCAGTATTTTCAGAGTAGCTGTATGTAAAATTATGACTGAGATCAGGAAGAAATGTACCTGTATTGAGTGGTAACTTTATAAAATATGAGTTACTAAAATGTTGCACAGGAGCTCTGCTGGTGAATATTTTCTGTAAAATGAACACACGCAGAAGTTTAGTCTTTCGTGCTGAAAATGCTGTGAAGTAATTAAGTAAAAGACTTTTGAATTGGAATGTTTTGCATCTTTTCTTGCTTTTTATGAAACAGATCTGCAAAGCAATGCCTTCAGTATTTTTCCTAAGTTAAAATTTTATGGGATGAGGGATTAACAGTGAGCTTAACAGACATCATTGTGGTATTGGAAGGCATTATCCTTCCTCTTAAGGACTCGTGTATTGTGGAAAGACCCACTGAGATGGAAAAAGCAGTGTGTCTGTAATTTGGTTTCAAAGAAAATTGTCTCTTAAATTTTTCAGCATGTTTAGATTCATAAGAAGTCAAAGTTACTGAATAATGCAGCTTTATGGGAAAGAGAAAGAAGGTAGAAGAAGAAGCTGGAGTCTTCTTGAGATCAGAGGCACTAACTTTAAGCAGCATTAATTCTGAGAATTTTAAAAAGTTTAATTCAGTACACAAAATGGTAATATAATGGGAAATGGATTACAAGTATTTCTATGTATGTGAGAATATCACCAGCTGGCCTGGACTAAAGAGCTGTGTTCTAACTTAAAATTCATGAAGAGGGCAGTGAAAAATACAGTAATAAATAACAAAGAGCAGGATTCACAAAAAACCCCAAACAAACAAAAAATAAAACCAATCTTGAGAAGAGATCAGAATCTGCTTCAACTACATGATATGTTGCCAGTTAAGGCTTGGGGTTTTTTGACTTTCAGGGCTGTTTTTTGAGAGTATTGGTTGGTTGGAGCTCTTTTGTGGTGGTTTTATTTTGGGGTTTTTTTGGGGTTTTTTTTTCTGGTTGGTTGGTTGGTTTTGCTTTTTTTGAGGGGGAAGATGGTTGGTTTGGTTTTCTTGTTTTTCTTTTAGTTTAGTTTCTTGGTGAATTTTGGTAATTTTAGTTAAAGTGCATCTTAGGCAGATGTCTGGGTTAGCTGTTTAGCGTTTCTTTTTGGGGACTGTAGTTGACAGTGAGACCTCTCCACATGTTTCAGAATCTTTTTGCCTTTAGAATAGGTTTTTTTTGTGGTGCTGCTGTACACTTATCCTAGAACCAGCACTTGTAGAGGACTGTGCTGTTAAAAAACTCTTGTGTTCGAAATCACAGTGAAACCTAGAATGTCAGATTTCCTCATGAATAAAAAAAAGTTATTTACATCTGTGGAAATCAAGGAAATTCTTGTTTGGAGAGCATGATAAAATACAATCAAGTATTGAAACTTTTTACTAACAGGTAGCTTTTTACATGAGAACATGCTGTATCTTTCACAGGTGCAAACATACGAGCATGTGGCTTTGTGTCCTCTTGGCTTTTTTTTTTTTTTGAATAAATGAACATGACATTCCTAAAAATGACTTCTCTCCCTTACCTCCAGCAACCTGCTGTTATAGATGAATTATTCCTGACTGACACCCATGACTTCTTTTTTTTCCATCATTGTGGTTTTATGGATGTGGATGATACAGGAAAGAAGATTCAGACTCTCAGCATGCATCTTTCTTTTAACAGATGTTTCTGAAGCATATTAAAAGTGCATGGAACAGAATAACTATGAATTGGCCGCTCTTGCAGAAATAAAGTAATTGAATGTGTAATAGTACATATTAGGGCTATAACTAACTGCAGTTCGAGGGATTTGTTGTTACAAAGTAGCTTTCCAACGAGTTCTTGACCCTCTTCTGACAGCAGTGGGAAACGGTACATAAATTAGTGCCCGTTTTCTCAGTTTTGTCATGCTTCCAATTACAGTCTGCAATCTATGTATCGGGCATCACCAATTCAGTGCACTGAGCATAATGAAAGAAGGTTCTGTTGTCACCTGCCTGTGACCGATAGTCGAAGTGAAGATTACTTGTCACAGTTTTGTTGATGTATTTGTTTTCAAGTGTTTAGGAAGAACTAGCCTGTTAAGCAGCGGCTGATAGAATTTGAGGTTCTTTGACTCAACATTCAATTACAATGAAGTGAGGTGGCAGTGTCTCTTTCCATGTTCTCAGTTTACTTCATTTTAATACAGCGCTCAAGATGTGAAGGATAGAGTCTGCTAGTAATGCCAGCATCTCTTCTGATTCTCCATTTAGGCAGAAATTCAGTGTGACTTACCAAGTACAAATAACACCAGTATTTATCATTAATGTATTTTTGTGCAGGTTTCAAGTGAAATGTGTCATTGGGTAAATGATTGCACTGCTGCATCCCGTTTATTAAAAAAAGAAAATTAAATTTGATTATCAGAGACCTTTGCATGGATTTAAAGGAAGAAAAAGTAGTGTCTACACCACTGGTTGTCTGTCCTTTTATTTTTTGTGCAGGCGATGTTGGTATGCATTGCTGTTAGTTTAGATGGTGTTTTGGTTAAAGAATAAGTTAAGTAGAACCTCCTTATTTATTTATGCTCTGAAACTGATTTTCAAGCAACTACAGAAGAATCATGCTGGTGTGGAAAATTCTGCAAATTTTGAGGGCTATCTTAAATACACTCTAATATTTATATAAGGTCACACACACTGACCTTATTGTAGTGAAGTATCTCTAGAGCTCTGTAATACAACAGTTTAAAGCAAGTTAGTGCTGTTTAGTGTTGATGTTGCTTTTGTTTCCTGGTGGCAGAATAGCAGGTCATCTCAGGTTCTGCCCCTACTAGGAAGTGTTGCAGCCAAGAGGAGCGGATTCCCTGAGATGAGGCTGCTGAAGTCCCAGTGTCTGCGCTGTTTTCTTGTGCTCAGGTCTGGCTTTCATCACATCCCACATAGTTGTTGGCAGTTGGAGGATGTGAGGGATTTCTAAGATTTCCATGACGTGAACTAAAGCTGTCTACATGGGCATGATCAGGAAAGACACTTCAAAAGGATGCACTTGGCCAAATTCAAGGGCTAATGTAGGCACTGGTTTGGTTTAGTAAGTTTGTATGGTCAGGGTTGTGGTGCTGCATGTGATGTTCTCAGGGTAAAACAGAGTTACAGAAGCGTAGTTACAGCTGACATCCCTCACAGGACAAGTAATGTCATTGTGCGTTCTTGAGGATTTCATTAAATAATCTGTTTCAAAATGTTCACTCCTGATGCAGTTACTTGTCCCCTGAATGCTTGGAAAAATTTGGTTTCAGAGCAAGTTTCGGTTGAGCTGAAGGTGTGGTTCTGGTATACAGTGGAGCACTGGGAATGGTTTTCCTGGTGCTTGAGCTGTATGTCTAGAACTTGCTAGGTTCATTTTTCAGCATGATCTGACTGCATTCAGAGTGTTTAAAATAAACAGTCATTATTGTGATTCTTTTGAAAGGTTCCAAAAGGAGTTGCCAGCAATGAGTGTACAAATCATTCTTTTAACATTAGTCTTGGAAAAACACTCAGTAATCTTCATTTATAAATATTTAGACATGACACACTGGAAGGCTTTGCTCATTTTTTTTTTTTTTTTAGTTTAGTGAGTAAGCAAATTTTAGGCAATAGTGCTTTTGTCATTCTCATCCTAGCAAATTTTGAATTTTTAATGGCTACCACAATCTTCTAATTGTGGGATAGGTGCTCCACTTTTACCAGGCTGAAAGCTTCTCTGTTACAGTTAATGTATCTGATTTTTTTTGTTCACTGGGGGAAAAATACAGCAATGAGTGTTACTATTGCTTATCCCTAGAGAATCCTCATGGATGCTATAAATGCCTCAGTAGAGTTTGAATGCTTGTTAGTAGCAAGTTAATAGCTTGTTGCTACTGAATCCCTCCTGTGTCACATTTTTGACGCAGGGTTTTTATGTGAAGGTTCTAAACAGGGTGGAAACGTGTCACTGGGATATTGGAATCGTTTGTTGTTTTTATAAAGGCAAAGTCAGATTGCAGTCTTATTATAGTTTTGAATTGGAGGATAAAGTATTGGTAGATAGAAATTGGTCTCTCATCAGATGTGTTTATGAAGAGAAGGATTCCCTCCACCCTCAACAATTTCATTGGTTTTTATATAATTTGACTTTGTGAAACTACTGTAACATGATCGGAGCATTTTGCCTGGTGAGATAGCAGAGGCTTAGTACAGTGTAAATGCTGATCTGTCACTGTGACTCCAGCTCAGTTCAGTCTACTGTTATGTAGATGTATGCAGCGTATTTTGTTATAATGGAAATACTTTAATACTATTAATTCTGTGCAGGGAGGTCAGAGCTAAGTTTATTATTTAGGCAGTATGCTTTTAGAGCAAAGATATGTAAGCAAATGTAATCTTTGACTCTTCAATGTTTGCATGCATGCTTTTTTTAAAAGACTAACGAGGAAAGCAGCCTGCTCATGTTCTGGGACCATGACCAGCTACTGGCAGACTGTATGTTTATTTCCCTTAACTGGGAAGGATGTGTGTGTTCTTATTGCTTTTGTCTGTAGAACTGTTACTTCAGAAAGGCATAGGACACTAGTAAATGCAATTAAAAGTGTCTTTCTGAGAAGCATTTTAATAATAAGAGATATTTTACTGTAGTCAGCAACACAAAATTCATGTAGTTGGAAAAAAGGATGTATCTCCTGGGAGGTTAATGGCAATTTTAACTTACATATCTTATTAGTGACGAGTAATGATTGTCCCCCTGGCAACAACCTCTCCTTTGAAAGCTACCTCTGAAAAGTATAAAAGTAAAGCTATTCCAAGAGACATATGTGACTGGAAAAGCAGAGAAAAAGGGCGTGAGAGCAGAAAGAAATGGAACAAGTTACCTCAAAACTAGTTACTGAGGAAAGTGTTGGTATGTCAAAAAAATTTTATTCTGATCTGAAATTTACAGCAAAATAAATGAAAACGGACTACGTATAAATATAGCAGAGCACATGTTATGCTGGTCTTATTTTGTTTTGAGTTCAACTGTTTTATTCTGTGTTTTAAATGAAATGTTCTTTCATAGATTTTATTAATGCTTAGTTACCCTCCTAAGGTTAATAAGCACAAAACCACACTGCTGTGTGTCTGGAAGACAGAGTTACTGGGTTTGTCATGTGATGGCTGGCTTTTAATTTTTTTGTTTGTTTGTTTGTTTGTTTTTTGGTTTTTTTTATCTGATTCAAACAAATCTTTCAACTTCTCTCTTCCCTTATTTAGGCAGCATAGGCTGACTGTAAGCATGTAGAACCTCTGATAGACAGGGATACATATATCTTGCTATATTTGTCTGTGTTGAACTTCTAGGAGATATTTTCTGCAGTATGGGATTTTCTTCTAGGAAATTGTTTGGTTTAGGTGGAAATCCCAGAAGCCTGGTTTGGTTTCTCTTTGTGGGAAAAACAGAGCCTTGTTTGGTTTCTCTTCATGCTTTCAGAGGACACATGTGACAACAGTGGCAGATTTCTCCACTAACCTGTGTACCACCATAGTAGTGAGTTGTCAAGCTACGTCTCCTCTGGTGAACTTCCATCTGTCTTGCCATATCGTTTATCATCTGGAAAAAAAGTAAACAAGAAGAATAATCTCTTTATTGTTTTCTTTTTTCCCTTAAAACTGTTAAGAGTCAGTGAGGTGCAGTTGCATCATTCTTTCACTGAAGTAGAGTTCACATGCATTAATATGATATCCTGGTTTTTTTCCCTAAAAGTTTAGATTTTTAATATGCCTTCAACTATTTGTCATTCAGGATGGTGATGAGTCGTCTCCAATTTTAACAAGTCCTGAAATTGTTAAGATTCCAGATCCCCAGATGTCTATGGTAAGCATACTCCATGTAATACCATCTGTATTACAGAGTTACTGTTGAACTTTTCATAAATGTAGATGAAAGCTTGCCATCTTAAATATTTTAAAATTCCAGTGGAAAGATATATTTGACCAGTAGGGAAATATCAGTGGGTTTGAATTTTTTGTTTTTTCTTTTTCTGCTGCTGCTAGATTAAAATACAAGAATTGATTTCATGCTTATGTTCACCACCTCCTTTCTATACCTAATGTACTTGCTTCTGAGGTATAAGAAAGCAGAGAGGGGGGATTGTTGGCAAAAGGGGTTAGAGGGTGGGAAGATAACAGGGAGCTGAAGAAGGGAAATGTAGCATTTAGAGACTGGTGCAATAACTCTTGGTCACTTCTTCTGTTAAAATATTTTCTCCCTACGCTCTCTTGTATGTTGTCTTTCATGTAGACAGTGCCTAAGTACAGTTCTAGAAAAGATTTCCATTATTGTGGATGCCAATTCAGTGGGACTGGTATTGGCAGCTTTGGGAACATTAATGTAAGTGGGCTTGTACTGGCAACACTGTTTGAGCACCGTGTAATCTAACACTGCAAGAGCAAGTCTGACAATGCTGGAAACTGCCTTGGCTGCTGAAATCTCTTTGGCACTGTGGCTCCTATTGTGGCTCCTACTGTTGCTAACATGGTATTAACAGTGGGACAAGTTTTTGAGATGTTTTTCTTGCATACAAAGCTTTATGCTGCAAACATCATCCTAAAGAAAATGTTTATGAAGTGTCTAGCACGTTTGAGTGCTGTCAATCATGGATGTGTTGACTGAAATGCTTACATTTTGCAGCAATTCACCAAAAAGCAAGATAGGGTTTGTTAACGTTAAGTCATAAACTGAAACAAACCCTCAAAACTCCCAACAACCCTCCACTTACTATTAAAGGAGTTTTTTTTGTAAAACAGACAAAAGCGAGAAGATTCTGTACTTTTAGATATGAATTTTCATTGCCGTGCATTTTTCAAGAGACTGATGAGTCTTCGCTGGATGGTTTCGTTTCAACAGTAATTTTCTCTGAAATTTAGTATTCATAAATACTGACTTACCCTCTGCGTTTAGGAGAACTTAGTAGAAAGCAAACATCACAAACTTGCTCGAAGTTTAAGAAGTGGACCTTCTGATCATGACCTGAAGCCTAATGCAACTACACGAGATCAACTTAATGTAAGTCAGTCATATGATGGCTAAGTTTAATTTTATTAGGTAGCTTGGTAATAATATATGGTGACAGTTTAAGGAAGATACGGTTAATTTCAGTTTATGGAAAGTCATTAATGAAATGTTTCGGTGTTATTTAAGAGTGCTTAGTTACAAGGGCCCAATTCAGAAAGGAGCACAAGGTGCTTGTTTTTTACAAACCATTTTGGGAGGTTAAGAATGTGTGTTTTGTGCATGTCACACAGGTGTGAATGGTAATGGTACACTTAAAGCAGCTGTATTTTTGCCTGCACTGTCAGTTCCATCAACCATGTAACTGAGAGCATCACCATGATAGCATAACTTTGTGTTGTTGGAAAGCCTTTTTTTTCCCCTAGCTATTTCTGTGTGTTGTCAGTGTTGTGCTTTCTCACAGTATACTTTGTTAACTTGTTGACTATGCCTGTTCCGGTTTTTAAACTCACTTTCTGACTATATATCAAATAGATCATAGTGAGTTATCCACCAACAAAGCAACTAACGTATGAGGAACAGGATTTGGTGTGGAAATTCAGATATTACCTTACTCATCAGGAGAAGGTAAGTTGAGTCATGGAGTGGTTTGGGCTGGAAGGGATCTTGTCACTTATATCAGTAAGCTTTTCCAGGTCTGTGCTTAATATAAGGACAATATGAATGTAGTTCCACCTTTGTGTGAGACATTAATTTTGAAATAATTTCTTTAGGCTGGCTTTTTACTGATGAATTGTCCAATCTCCTATTTAGGCCTTGACAAAATTCCTGAAATGTGTCAACTGGGATCTACCACAAGAGGCAAAGCAAGCACTAGAGCTGCTGGGCAAGTGGAAGCCCATGGATGTGGAGGACTCTCTAGAACTTCTGTCATCTCACTTCACCAACCCGACAGTGCGGCGCTATGCCGTGGCCAGGCTTCAGCAGGCTGATGATGAGGTATTCACCGGTCTGTGGGTACATGGAAAAGTCAGCTGGCCTCGGGATTTTTGGTCTCATTGAGTCCTTGAAATGTTTGCTACTTCCTAAGGCATTTAAGTGAATATTAGTGAAGGAAAACAAAAAATAATTCACTCTGTTATTTATTATAAGCTTTTTGGAGAGCAATCTTCACATTATTAAGTGTCACACATTGATAATTGTCTTAGCATGAACAACCAGTGGTAGCTCGTTTTGTTAAACAAAGCAAAAAACAACAGTATGCTCTCACCAAAAAACAGTGATAAATTTTGATTGTTAACCTGCAGAAGTGCGCTGAACTTAAATAGTCAACTAAGAGATTTCAGCAGATCCATCTGGTGAATTGAAGCAGTATGTCATCATCTTTTGCTAAAGAAAATGAGTAGAAGAGCATCTTTGGAAATAAGGTGTTTCTAATTGTATACTTATTAGACTATGATGAGCTCTGATTATAAATAGAGCCCACTTAATAGAATCTAATCTGTTAAATTTCAGTGATTTATAGATTTTATTTTCTTTTGACAGTTAAAAGCAAACCCAGGTTTGAATGTATTACCGTAACTCTTGGCAATCAATAGAGTTTAAAATAGGGAGCATAAATAGATCATGTTTTTTCAAGCCTACTTCAATACCAAAGGTCATATTGCTTTGACTTTAAAAATGTGCCTTTTACAAAGTATTGAGAGATAACTAAACAGAACAAGTTGAATAGTAAAGGCAACAAGTTTACTTTAAACAGCAGGTGGGTAAAATTCTGCTCTTCAATCCAAAACAGATTAGATATGTGTTTTTTCTCTCAGATCCCCAGCTACACGAAGGATAAAAAAAATTAATCCCTAGGAGAGGAGAGATTCCATTCTTGCTACCATAGTCCAGATTTTACACTTGAGTTTTCTTCTTGGGAGACACAAATGGAAAGTTTTATTGTGTGGATGCTGGAAGCAATTGAGGCACCTTAACTAATGAAAATTTTAAAGTAGTGATTGGTCTTAAATAGTCACTAAATTAGCAATTACTGTCTTTGAGTAACACAGAGTAGTAGTCTGCATCTGGCAGCAATTTTGCTATTTGTACATTGATTTTTAGGGAGACTTCAGTTTCTGTGTTGTTAGAGGTCACTAAGTCCTGACTAAGTTTATCTGTAAATTAGAATTTTGAAAACAAGAGGAGTTTTAGTATGCTTTGAGTAACATAACACCTTTATTTCACTTGGATTTATTTTTTTTCTTTCATGAGGATTTGCTGATGTACCTGCTACAGTTAGTCCAGGCATTGAAATATGAAAACTTTGATGACATAAAGAATGGCCTGGAGCCTAGCAAGAGGGACAGTCAAGGTTCCATGTCAGAAACCATGACAACATCTGGATCTAATGCTTCAGAAATAGACAGGTAAGAAGCTTAGACCTCGAGCAGAGAGGCAGAATCATGTAACATTCTAGGCCATCAAATTCTTTCTTCTTTTTAGGGGAGCACTGCATATTCAGCATTTTATTTTATAATCTGAAGCATTAAAAATACCAATCCAGAAAAACCCAGCAAACCCTGAGCATTCTTGAAATATGTTTCCTCATTGTGCATAGTTTACAAACAAGTGTTAAAGTTGTGGCCTTTGACCTTAGTACACAAAATGAAGAAAACTTCTGCAGAGTAGGAAAAACACTCTGGTTGCTTCCTTCTGTTCTTGCAAAAGTTAGGATGTCTTCACTGAATTTAAAGGAGATTCCATTTCCCACTTCCATCAGAGAATGTGGATCTAAAAGTCCAATCAGTGGAAACAAATTTCATCCTGCTCCTGCAGAAGAAGGTACAGGGAGAAACTTGTGGAAGCATGCTTCCTGTACTTGCAGGAATCCAAAAGAAAAACTGAGATACCTAAAAAAGTATTACGAAAAGTGCAAACGAACTTGGTAACTAAAGTCTTCTATGAATATTTATTACAGATTTTCAGGATTTTCAGTCTTAAGCTTCTAATGACTTGTATCACGAGGGTGTATTTTTTGTGTTACAATTCTACAGCTTTTCATTGATCTTGCTGCAAAGCTGTAAAAGTGGGTGTGGTGGGAAGTATGGTGTATTTGCAGGCTGCAGTGATACTTAGATGTTACGAGAGCTCTTTAATTACTTCCTTTCAGGTAAATTTACCGTCTGAGAACTTCGCCTTGCAAATAAGTGTTTGTCTGCTCTGTTATGTGTAGTTGCATTCCAAAGACTAGTGCTTGCAGGTGTTGTGTATTAGCAGTTTCATCTTAGAACATTTGAAAAAAGCTCCTGAAAATGCAGATTTGTGAAATTCCTATCTATGTCTGCTTATTTTGTATGGAAGTTGAAATAAAATGCAGAGTTTGTTGTAAGTGAATGTCCTTCACAGGCATAAACTGTATAGCTCTCCAGGCACAGATTTTTGCTGTTTTCAGGAACTGCAGCTGTCAAAGTTGCTGTTCATGCAGTTTGTTCTGAAATGGGGTTGGGATGACACCTTCAAAGATACTTCCCTTCCAGTTTTCTGAATTTATTATGCTGGTTGTGATTTCCATGCATGCTCCCTGGCCCCCAAGCAAGAACTTTGAATCATGCCAATTACATGCTTTCCTTTGTGTAGTTCCCAGATTATGAGTCCTATTCCACCTGTTTCCTCTCCGCCTCTTGCTTCTAAGACAAAAGAGCTTGCTGAAAATGAAAACCTTGATGTAAGTCAGATGATTTACCTTGTATTTATTGTACTTTTCTAGTTACCTGGTACTGTTTCTTGCTTTTGTTTGTGAATATTTGGATCGTTTGGGTGTATCTTACTGAATATTTAAAGTGCCCGAACAATATAAATATAAAGTAAACACTAAGAAAATAGCAATAGCTTAACTGGATTTTTTTTACAGGGCGCCTGTTTATGTACATGATCACAGTATCCAAAATTGGGGGACTGGAAATTGAATTCTTCATGAAATTAAAGTACTCTTCTGTAAAGGAGAAAATTACGGCAAAGGCTATGACATACTGATTAGACACTGACAACTGTATGTGTTCGAGGTGTTTTAAAACAGTCTTTTAATAGAAAACAGTTATCCAAATATTACAGTCTCTGCAATCTGTTCTTTCTGTAGCCATATTCTTTGGCATGTCATCTTTTTTGAACCTAAGTGATACACTGTGTTGAATAACTTCTGCCAAGGACTGTATTCAGTTTATGCCAGAAGTAGACCAGTAATAGGAATAGGAATAGGACTGGAGGAGGGGAAAGACAGAAGGTAAAGACATTGTGAGGGAATCTGATTTTAAGTTGATATGCAGATTAATTGGTCTTTGAAATAAAGATCCGTTCCCTGTTGCAAATTATCTTATTTGAGTCTTAATACTGCATTGAAAATAAGCCTCAAATTGAGCATATCAGTAAAGATACACAAATTTCCTGCTAGCTGGACTATTAAACCTAAAAGAAGCATCTAAATGTTGTATATCCTATACAAATCAGTTTTCTGAAAATGTAGAACATCTTCAAGATCATTAGATGCTTTGGATACAAAACAGAGTGGGAAATGTCTCTTTGGGGGTTGAATTGTACAGCATTTACAGCAAGATGTTGCATAGGAGGAAAGAGTAACATAAATAGAAGTTACATTAGAGGTTTCGTTTTGGAGACCATCATGTGCTTTTTTTTATGTTGGTAAATATATTACTGGACTAGCAGACCTTTTACTCATAGTGGTGTTGCTAGATTTGAAGTAATATTTAAACTAATAAGATTTAAATATTAGGTTGGATTGGATTCAGATCTTAGATGGGAATATATCTCTCAAAACTCTTATATTTACTTGGTGTTTCTCCTTAACTTCATCTCTCTCAAATGCTTAGATTTCATTATAACTTAATTTTTTTTTTTCTCTTCTTAAATCCCATCCAGCAAGACCTTTGCACTTTCTTGATATCACGGGCATGCAAAAATTCCACGTTGGCAAACTACTTGTACTGGTATGTTAGAAACTGTTTACTTACACTGTATCAACATGTGACTGAAATCAAAGCTATAATGCCCAGAAAGATGTTCAGCAAAAGATTACCTGTCTTGAGAGCTTCACAATTTCAGTTTTTCTCAGGGTGAACTAGTAGATTTAAAACAATATACATTTGAACATAGTAATTTATAAGAGAAGTCTTCCAAAATGGAGAAATGTGCTTTCCTGTTAGACAAAAGAAGGTGATGTCTAGTACAGTAAGTACAGTGTTACAAAAAGCAGCCTAACTATGTTATTGTTTATGGGTTTTGGGAGGAGATTAAGTTCATCTGTGCTCTGCTTTGTTGTCTGGTTCGTGCTTGTAATTTTGGACAGTGTTGGCTAGACTATTGAAGTTATGCACTTTAATATTAATCAAAGATGTATTTTATGAAGGTTCATAAAGCATTGGGGTTTTTTTGTAATCTAATTTTTTTTTTCCATTTGTGGTTATAAGCACAAACAAAATGTCATTGCAGATACATGCACTTGTAGTTGTAAATATTAGTTCATCTACAATGGAGAGGTAGGATTGCTTAGCTTAGGATCTTGTCTCAGCTCAGTGGTTTGAGAATTAAATTAGATGCCTAAATCAGTAATCTGCAAGCCTTCCAAGCAAGCATTTGCAGGTGGGAGTTTTCTCACTTGAAACAAGCTGAGATGAGTAGAGCTGTACTCTGTGAAAGCGTGTCTTTGTGCTTATCAATATACAAATACCTGCATATGCACAACACTCACAGCTATTTACTTGTATATATATGTGTTTTAAAACCAAGAACTTGGGTGCCTTTTACATGACTAAACCTAAGTGATATGATGCCCATTTGTAACCTTCGTAGCTGCATCAAATAACTAAAATATTAATGCATATGATCATATGTTAGTGTGCTAAGAGCATTAACCACAGATAAGTTGTGAATTGGGAACTAAATGTGATATATGATGTAAACATAGCAAACTGTTCTCATAAAATTCTTACAAGAAAGCTGTAAAGTATCCTGAGAGAGTCCACGTATAACTTTCTAAGTTTTATTGTTTAATTACATTTTAGTAGCTTGAAATTTAAGATATTTAAGTGCCTGACTTACGTACATTTGCAAACAGTAGTTACTTCTGTTGCAGTGGCCATAGATAATGTTCGGCTTCATTAAAAATTGCTATTAAAAATAAATTATTAAAATAATTGCAGGCTGAATTGGTGTGAGTAGAATCCAAGTGCTTGACCTAATCAAATATTCTTCATTAAGATAAGTGTTCATAGCTTAGCTTATTTCTATCAGGTTGACAGGAGCTGTTCTCTTACATTTCAGCAATGTCTCAGACACTCAGTCAACAGAAAGTTCAAACATCCAAAAACTCTGTGAAGTTTTTGACTTAAAACTTAGAAATAAAATAAATTCAACAAAACAAACAAAAAAAGTCCACCAAGCCAAAACCTTAGTCAATTTATTCTTTGTTTTCTTTCCAGACATCTCAATTTCTCAGTGACAAAATACAAATGTTGCAGCCACTGTTTGAGCTGACGTAGCCATAAATCCTCATGGCTGCTGATCAATTGTATGTTTCAACTATCCAGACACAGCATGCACCTAAAATAATCAATGGAAAAAGTACAATAACCGTTGAAAATGAAACCTTCTGCTCAGTCACTTGTCATTGTAAAGCTATCCTATCCTCTTACAGTGACCTCAGAAGTCACTGCTACTGCTCTTTCTATCTCATCTCCTCTTTGGACATATGAGACACCTACCCAAGTACGAAGCACTATTCTTGCTCCCTGTTTCAAGATAGCTTTGAGAAACTGTCTAGGGCTTTTTAACAAATGAAGATGAAAATGGTATGTCCCCTTTTCCTTGAAGTTTAGGTGCACAGACTTTGTAAATACTTTGTAATACTTTTATGCACACATTCCAGAGAACAATCTATAACTGTGCATTAGCAAGGCTCTAGAACGAATCTTTAGTTATGGATTTCATTAGGGTTATACACACAGAATAAGTTACATATGCCTTATTGTAATGGATGTAATGTATTGTGTATTTAAGACTACTCAAATATGATCAGCTGCAAATGACAGACTGCTAGTCTTGTCTCACAATTACTCTGTCACAAAGAGATTCTACACAAGTACATAAAGAAGGTGTAATTCTTACTGTCAGTGTAAAGTCGAAGAGAATTTCTTGGATTAGTCTCTTTCTTGCAGTGTTTGAAAACTGACTGACATGCTAATTTCTTCCCTTTTTTAATAGTGTTTGTTACACGTTTTTACTTTATTTTATGTTTATTGCATGTTTTTGCTGGGTAGTAGTAGGAGATGCATTAACTAACAGAAGGAAGACCTTCAATGTGTGTAGCTACTTTTTGCTTGTCAATGCTACAAGTAGAAATTAACACAAAAGCATTCCAAATGACTGCTTAACATCAAAATAAATTTTCAGTATAACCGTTCCAGATGGTACTGTTAAATCTTGTACCAGATTCATAATTTTAGAAATGCAGCCTCTGGCATGTAGACTCTGAGGAACTGCTTTAGGAAAAATATCTTTTCTTCCACCATTTCTAATGGTAAAATAGGGATCAAGTAGGGTGAGATTCTCCTTGTGTTTGCAGGTACTCTTGAATAGGAAGTTTGCAGCTACTACATTACATAGCAGGTAGTATCACAGTGGAAAACATGCTCTGTTGTACTTGGCTGGAGTGTTCATATGATTTGGACTTCAGGCATGTCCTGTTTGAGTGATGACACTTCACTGTAAGTGAAAAACCGCAGCAACTTTGGTAGACTCTCCTGTTCCAAATGGAATTTGGGATTATGGCATTTGGAAAAGTTCAGCTGTTGGTTGAGCTAAAGATCTCATTCAAAGATCGTCTTAATTTTTAGTTCCAGGTCTGTAATACAAGGCTACTATGTTTCACTCAAATTGTGTAGCACCAAGGGTAGGGTATAACTTGGGTTGTTTTTATGCTGCAGGTATGTAATAGTGGAGTGTGAAGACCAAGATACTCAGCAGAGGGACCCAAAGACTCATGAAATGTATTTAAACGTGATGAGACGATTCAGTCAGGCTTTACTGAAGGTAATGCTGCTGTGTGAGAAAGTACGCAATGGTTGGGATAGTCCTTCCTTAAAAAGGTGCACATGTCTAAGAAGATGGATTGGAGTTTTTTGTGTATGTATGTCACATGCCTTGGAATTTTATGAAAGTTTCCACTTCTTGAGTTTTGAATTTGTAGTAAACTGAAGAAACTACCAAAAAGGAAAAGAACAAATATTGAAGAACTCTTTCTTCTCTTTTGTTGCTTGTTTCTGTTAGTAACATGCTGGTTGTAAAATCCTCTGCCTTACACTGGATCTAAAGTCTTCTAAAAGCCTTGTGTAATCAGGCTTTTTGGAAACTCTTGTCCTTGAAGTGCAAGTGGAGAAACTGATCAGGAACTGAGAAACAGCACTTGCTGTTTTGTGTATTAGCAGCAGAGGGTGCTAGAGCAGCAGGGAAAAAAAAAACTAAAAGCCAAAAAAACTTCTGTGAATTGAAAGTTTTACTTCATAGCAGATATGCAGTCTTTCCTGATTTTCATGTGTCTCACACTTAATATTATTTCCAATTTTAGGGGCGTTACTTGAATCTGACTCTTGCACTTCATAAGAATATTTCACGCTTATCCTTACTAACTTACCTTGGCTGTGTGAATAGGTTTGTCATGCATGACTGTTCACCACTGAAATTGTTCAAGCAAATTGAAGTACACTGTTGGGTCAGATAATTGATTGCCAGCTACAGTGACTGTGATTGTGTTGTACAGAAAATACCTTTTGAATTGACAGGAAATTGATCATTATTCACTTAACCTCTTAAAAGCCCAAAGGTCTAAGAACAAAGGAATGATTTCCAGATAAAATAATTACAGAACAAGGAACTAATTTTGTTTCTTTTCATTCTCTTAGGGTGATAAGTCTGTCAGAGTTATGCGCTCGCTTTTGGCAGCCCAGCAGACATTTGTAGATCGGTTGGTTCATGTAATGAAGGCAGTGCAGCGTGAAAGTGGGAATCGTAAGAAAAAGGTAACTAAAGGATTGGAAAGCCTGTCTGTGGCTTGATTTTGACATTGGGTAGGAATGTTAGCTTTTCATTAAAGTTCCTTAACCCTTAGATTTATAACAGGTGTCTTATTCTGTAATAATTCTGGTTAACTGGTTAACTGTAAATGAACTTGGGAAGGGTTTTGATAGGTCAGAGTTTCAAAGTGTGTTCCAAGTTTGTAGATAAAAAGCAGAAGAGGCCCTTGAGAGCACTCTTGGGATATTTTGGCAAAAGAAAGATATGAGAATAATAGTTGATAAAACTGGACAAGTTGTGGGGGCTGTGGTAAAGTATCAGGTTATTATGATGTGAGTAACATGTGAGGATAGATAGGGAAAATCGGTTAGCAGCAAGGTTTCATTTGTTCCAAGAACAACAAAACTGTTCTTCTGTAAGGTATGTATTTATTAGGACTCTGCTTTCTGTTGGGTTTTGAGGAAATGGCTTTCTATCATATGTACATTTTAAGAAGCTTTGTCCTTCTTAGCTAAAGTGTTTTAAGTGAACCTGACAGGCGAGTAAGGGAAGGAAGTGGAAATGGCAGAGGGATTTCTCTTTGTGTGTTGTCTTTTCCTTTGACACGCATCACATTCAGTGTGATGATTTCTGTACTTTCTTTAAATGTATGGGGTATATTTGTGCAGAAGAATAAAACACTTATTATCAAAAAGCGAGGCAATTTGTTCTGTGTATCAGTAGTAAAGGCATAATCACTAAAAGAGACGGAGGATTTTTCAGTTTTTAAGATTCTGTTTCCTGCTATGCAATACATTGGCGGTGTTCAATCGTCTAAAATTTTATAGAAATTTTAGAAAATTTCTGTAAAACTAAGAAACACTTGGTTTTGACTTTTAGATT
Source organism: Dasyornis broadbenti (assembly GCA_013397935.1). Taxonomy (NCBI): domain Eukaryota; kingdom Metazoa; phylum Chordata; class Aves; order Passeriformes; family Dasyornithidae; genus Dasyornis; species Dasyornis broadbenti. The sequence continues at coordinate 239,709 of VZRN01001864.1, read as the reverse complement.
GCAATCTAGCTAGCAGCAATCACTCACTAGAACTATTCCTAGCAGTTGTGGCCTTCCTTGGTGTCTGTTTGTGTCTTGTTATATTCAGTGAGGGAAGAGGCTAGAGACTTCATTGTATTCAACCTTTACAACTGATGAGTGTTGTGTTTCTCATAACTACAGATGTGGGACTGTAGAGCAATCCTGGAAATCAGATCAGTGCACGCTATTGGCTGTTTTGGTCCTTGGTGGTAGGGTGGTAGGTTTCGGTCCTTTGGTGGACATGGAGGTCCTTTGGAGGGATATAAAGTTGGAGTTAAACTTGAGTCAATTTCTGAAAATTAACTAGCATTTCATTTTGGTATGGAAAACAAATCATCCTGTGACTTGTGCAGGCAATTTAGAAATTAATTTTTTTGAGACTATTATATCTGTAACTTACAAAATTGCTTGACTATACTAAACACTACATGGAATATTTCCTTCGTTATTCACATTGCTGCTAATAGAGAATTTTTATTTTCCTGAATTTTATGAGTGAAACCTTGATTCTGTGTACATATGAAGAATTGAATACATTGAATATTTGTTAGTAGTGCATCCTTTGGTTTTAGAAGTTGTTTATACCTAGTATGTGCTTTATGTTTTGTGAGTTCTTTTCTTAAACAAATTTTATTCTTTTAGAATGAGAGGCTTCAGGCATTGTTAGCTGATAATGAAAAGATGAATTTAGCAGATATGGAACTTATTCCACTTCCTCTGGAGCCTCAGGTGAAAATTAAAGGAATAATCCCTGAAAAAGCCACACTCTTCAAGGTAAATGAGATCTTCTGAATAGCTGAAACACAAACAAATCTTGTGAGCACTAAGCTTAGGAACATCAGTTGAAAGATTTAAAGGGACAGACATAGTCAAGGCAGAATGTAGCTGTAGCATGCTCTTAAAGTGGTTAAACAGCTCCTTATTTTCTTTTGTTTTTCAATTTAAAGTTTTAAACTCTAAAGCAGCTTAAGTTTATAGAGAGTGGAAGGCATTAAGGGGGTCCATTTCATGCAGTTGCAGTCAGCTGACGGGTAAATCTTGTATTCCCATGGTTGGTAATTGCTTCAACCAATCTGTAGCAGCTGCTTGTGATCATGTAATAGTCAGTGTACTGTTAAAAGGGCTGGGGGTATTTTGGTTATTATGGTGCTTGAAATGTAGGTTACTGCCTATGCTTAGTGTTGTTGTACCTTTTTATGAATTTGCTTTCAATCCCTATAGGTGGCTGCAATCTAATTTTAAGATGATCAGAATTTGCTGTAGAAGTCAGGCCTATGTCCAGGAGGCTTTCTGTGCCAGTTAAAAATTTCATAGAAGCTGCTGCAACAGCAAGTGTTTATCTGTCATCTCTGATAGATCCTAAATTTATTATGCTCAGTAGTATCATCAGGCTGCTTGTTGACTGTGTTATAATTGGGTTTACTTTAAATCAGAGATGAATATTTTTTGCATGATTTTCTAGCAGTTTTAGATTGCTTCTTTCTATATCAGGTTAGTTCCTTTGAAGGATAGGCTTCTGCTGTTGCATGCCTCTTGCACCTTTGGTTGGAGGCAACATTAAAAAGATTTTTCTTCAGGAAAGCAAATTTCTATAAACTTGAGTCATCATTTTGTGTGACTATGATTTAACAGCGGGGGGAAGAATATGGACAAAAAGATTGCTGGAACAGCAACTAAATATTTCCTATCAATAACAATAGCTGAAGTTCTCCAGGACAAATTCAAGGCAGTCTTTTACATATTGGTCTTCTGTAGCTATGCAAAAAATGTAGTACCAAAAATGTGAGATTTAACTTGTTTCAAAATCAGAGATTTTTCTTTTCTTCTGATTCTGAAAGCTTACATATTCCCATTTAATATCTCATTCTGGGCTATGGGATAAAAACACAGACTTAAAAAGGGAAGAATTGCTAGTTTTTGGTGCCCTTGGACATCACATTAGCTTTTGTTGGACTACATAAAGAATAATTTTGCCTTTTTTAATGGAACTTAATAATTTCAGAATATTAGTATGAAAATGTAACCTAACTGCTCAGTATTAAACTGTATCCTCAATTTTTTTTATTTGGTTTGCTTTGGAGGGAAGTGACTTGGTCAGTTGTAGTAGATCATATCATTCGTGTAGGTAATTGATCCCCTTCGACCCATTTTATGCAGAAAAATTGCAAACAATTAAATGGGCTTTCTGAAATGATAATGTAAAAAGGCATTTTTGCTTTTGCTAAATAGATTAAGGAAGCAATTAATTGTTTAAGATGACTTGCCCCTAGGAATTCTTTTTTGATTATCCTGTAATTGTGTCTGGTTTTGATCTGATCAGTTTAAATTTGTTTTATTGTGACCTTTTGCATAGTGCTTCCTTGTTGATTGGAATTACATGCGCACACAAAAAAAATTGAATACTTCTGTCCTTTCCTCTTCTGGTACTGTGGGGGTGCAGGGAGGGAGAATGTATCCTTGATAAAAAGGAAGGAAAGCATTGAGGTATTTTTCTTCTTAAAATACAGTTACAGTTTTGATAATTGGAAATGGTACACTCTTAACCATTGAGGCAATGCAAATACGATTCGAAGACCTTTATTTCTGAGCTCAGTTGTAGCAATGTGTTAATAAGAGCTCTACTGTGAACCAGCTTAGTGGAATATTTCCTTTTCCAGAGTGCCTTAATGCCCGCTCAGTTATTCTTCAAGACAGAAGATGGAGGCAAATATCCTGTAATTTTTAAGCATGGTGATGATTTACGTCAAGATCAACTTATTCTTCAGATTATTTCACTCATGGATAAGGTGAAAATTATTAATTGACATCCTTGTCTTTATTTTTCTTGATTTTCCTTGTCAAAAGCAAGACTGTTAAATACTGTTAATGCAGCTTATATTGCTAATACATTCCAGAGTTCTCAGATCTCTAGGTGGCTTTTTTCTTTTCTACATAGACATGCAATTACCATGTGTAGATTAAGAAAAAAGAATTACCAAACAGGCTTTCACTCATTATCAGTTTCAGTCAATAACAGTGGAGATCAATGTCCAATATACATCCTTTTAGTAATAGAATCTGCCTTCGTGTTGCATTCATCTTTGCTTTTTTATATTGTTTTTTTTCCAGCTGTTAAGGAAAGAGAATCTAGATTTGAAGCTGACACCCTATAAAGTGCTGGCAACTAGTACGAAACATGGTATGAATACATTTATTTCCTAAAAATACAACATGGAGAAAAATCTCCTCCCCGTCTTCATAGTGTGTAAGGAAGTCTAGTTACAGTGTAAGCCATAGAAGTAAACAGTCTGAGTCACCACAGTATTCCACAGGTGACTCAAATACATTCATAAAGTCATTTGGTCTGCATTTAGGAGTATGTATCAATCAGTAGTTATTGATCATTGCTGCACGCTAGCTGTGTGATCATGAACAAATACCACTCCTAGTCAGAGATCTTTGCATGAAATGGAGGAGAAAAAAAAAAACAAAACAAACTTGGCTACTTTTAGCTACATTCTGGTTAAATAGTAGAAAGCCATCAACATATTTTCTCTTAATCTGAAAACTTGTAACAATACGCCTTTCAGCAGTTAATTTTGTGGTAATGATAAGTTATTTTAGAAGTATCACAGGCAGGAGATTGGAGCATGGTACAATGGAGTAGGGTTTTTTTTCCTGTGAGAAGCCGTTGAATGACTGTATATGGGTGCTGTCCATTCATAAACTTGTATTACAGAGTAGTTTGAAAGTTCTGTGTGTTGGAGATTTGTCTTTTGGCTGTTTCCTCTCACAGGCTTCATGCAGTTTATTCCGTCAGTACCAGTTGCCGAAGTTCTTGCTACTGAGGAAACTATACAGGTACGTGGTGGGGGAGTTACAAATTGTCTTCTAATCAAACAGTGTAAGCTGCAGGCTTAGGAGTCATGCAAAATCCTTTTAGTCTCTCAGCTGATTTTTTAATCTGTTAGAAGGCAAATGGCAGCTGGAAACATTTAGAGTTATTACAGCAGATGTATTGCTTTTAAAAGGTATCTCATGTTGTGAAAGTAACACCATTTAAATAAATTACGGTGCTGTTTAGTTACAGTACTGAAATTCCAGCTTTACCATGGTGATAAATAGAAGATACTGAGACTTTCTTCTGCAATGTTTTGTTTCAGAGTGTTTGTTTTTCATTCATTAGTTTTGACTTGATACCTTGTCAAAGTATGTTTTAATTATTTTTTTATGAAACAACTAAATAATTTGTTGATATAATTTCTGAAGCCTGTTTCCCTGCAGTAGTGGATATATAGGTGCTGTAACTTGATTTATTTTAGCAGATTTTCTTAATTCTCGTGGAATTGAGTGGGGACACAATTGAATAGTGGCACACAAAAGTCATAGCAGTTTCTAACACAGCACACAAGCTATGTAGCAGAGCTCATCTGGTTTGAGATAAATATAGCTGGATAAAAACATACCACATTGCTATATGAGGTGAACAGCTAGTAGCTTTTTAAATTAAAATAGAACATATTTATTTGGATTTGATTTGCCACAGTCGCTTTTTTCCTTTTTTGCAGATGATACTGAAGTTTACATTTGTTTGTAGCTCAGTAACTATGAACCAAAGCAAACTAGTTCTCAGGTCCTATAAAGTACATATATTAAAAATCTGAAGATTAAAATAGTTTTTCATTTTTCATTATCATTTCTTTAACAAATAAGCTTACCAAGTGCTTATCACATATAAAAAAATATTATTGTTAATCAGTGACCAGCATCAAGTTACGTAAGTTGGTTTATTTTTAGGTTTCCATTCCATAGAGGTGGTTGTAAGATGCATCTGCGTAATCAATAATTATGCAGATTATAAAGTTCTTTCTTGACAATCCTTTGTAATCTTGGAAGTGTACTATTTATAATTTAGTCCATTACATATTTTTATAAAATAGTACATTTAGAAATGCTTGTGAAACTGTAATTTTTCAATTGCTTATGACATCATATTATGACTGGAAATAGGTGTCCTGTTGGTTCAGTTGCTGTGCAAACATAAGGAGCAATTATTCCTGTGAAGAATTATTAATCTAAAAAGACAGTGAGCCAAGATAATGTGATTTCCTGTGCTGAGGCACGATAAAATAGCTGGGCATTGTAGGCCAAGAAAATAAAAAGTAATTGAACACTTTTAGGTGTTGTGGAAGTTTGGTTTACTCTTTTTGTAAATGTTCATTTTGGATTTCACTGCTGTTCTAGTAAAGATGAGCAGTGTATGTAAACATTAGCTATGGAAAAGATTTAAAACGAGGAATCCAGTACTGCCTGGTAGAACACAGATCTGCAGAAAGGAAAAAGTGTTTCGATGTTTCAGTGTTACTTCTATCAACAACCTTAAAATTACAGTTCATGTTTTAGAAGTTCATTGGCATAATTGTCTTAATTTCTCATGATTTTAGTCACTTACATGCCATCCAGGGGACTACAATGCTCCTCTTACAGTGCTTCCTTAGATTTTCCTTACTGGAAGAATCTATACTTAGGCATGGATATAACTGAGTTTTCTTTTACTCAAGAAGGAAAAGAGTTCTATTTGCTAATGGGAGGACAGCTTGGCCCTGTCCACATTTCACAGGAAATTTGAAGTTTCCATTTGATTACTTAGGCTTATTTACTTTTTAAACTCGATAGCAGCAATTGGTTTTATTGAGGAATATGGAGACATATAAGGATGATAAACCCTGTAAGAGCATGTTCCCCAAATGTAGTTATAAAACAGGACTGTTAATCCAGTTTTAGTTTTTGTTGCTATGACCTAAATAGTTTGCTTTGGAAGTATTGTCATTCTTAGTTACTGATTAGTAACTTTTCAGTGAATTGTTAATTTTCTGAAACATTTAATAAAGAAAACAGCTTTTCAGTTTCTGTGTTGAGAATAAGAATGTGATGACTGAGACAGAATATAAATAAAATGATATTAAATTAGATCTTACTAGGTGTTTTGGGGGGTAGTTGTTAGTTTAAGAGATTGTAGTAATGGCCATTTGTGGTCTTGATTTTATTTTTATTTTTTTTTCAAAAGACCCAATTTCATGTCATGTGGAATAACTAATTATCTTTGTGGCATTCTCTCCAGAACTTCTTCAGAAAACATGCCCCTAGTGAGACTGGCCCTCATGGAATCAGCGCAGAGGTGATGGACACGTATGTTAAGAGCTGTGGTGAGTTACAGTCTCACATCTGGTAACTTCTTAGGTGGAGTCTCAATGGTGTGGTGGATGAGGTATTGAGGTATTTCTGTTTAGGTGACTGCAAACAGGTCGCTGTGCATGTACTTGCTGTCAGAAGTCCTGTGAAAAGAGTATTTTGAGCCTGGCATGTCATTCACAAATCTGCTCTTGGTAGTTCTTAAAGGAGAATAGGAGTTTTACTCTTTGCTTTCCAACAATAACCTTACCTCTGCCTCTTCTACATTGTGGTTGGGGTCTTCATAATGGAGGGACATGTGTAGCATTTATATAATGATTTATCAGCTGTATCAAAATTCTAATTAGTTTTGAAAACATCAGGGGTTTGGGGGGCTGTGGTTACATTTGTATGACAAGGAAAAGTGGTAGTGCAGTTCATATTCAGTAAACTGATGGCCGTGTTAAAACATCAGATTTGCTGTCCACAAAATCAAAAAAGTCCTTCATGCTAACAAAAAAAAAAACAAAAAGAAAAAGAAGAGAGAATTCAGGTGTGACCCCACAGTATCTTCTCCTTTCCCCTTCTTTCTGATAGTCCGGTCTTTAGAGTTGCATCAAACTGTTCTGATTAGTGGGTGAAAGCAACAGTTAAAACAGTTCGTTCTTTATCGCTGCTGATCTTGTGAATGCTACTGGCATGTACATCCACGCTCATATCAACGCCTAATGCTTGTTTACAGTGGCCTTAAAATAGCTTCACTTCAAAACATGTGTGTTCACTTTTCTCAAAATATTTCAGCTTCCTTTGAAGTACCTTAATACTGAATGAATTTAGTCTTTTAGGGTTAGGCATGTAATTGCATAGTAAGAAATCAAAATCTAGGCAGTACTAAATAAGTTTCAGAGTTTTATTACTTCAAATGTTCTTCATAGTGCTGATAATCTTGATTATTCTTCACTAGCACCACTCCTGCCTCAAGTCTCTGTGGTATATTTATTGCTAGTGAACTAGAGCTAAGATAATGTAATCTCTTGTTAATGTAAGCTGTTGTTAATTGTGTGGAACTTGTTGCTCTCCAGGAAAGGTACTCATATTGATGTTTACAATTTACTTGTTACAGCTGGTTATTGTGTGATTACTTACATCCTTGGAGTTGGAGATAGACATCTGGATAATCTGTTGCTAACAAAAACAGGTAATTCTTTTTAGCAGTATAATTTTATAGCAATAGTTGTTTAATTTCTAATGTGTTGGTACCTTTTTGTTGCATTTTCCTTGTGAATATAACCCACAGAGTATTATAGACTAGATTATATATTGTCTCATTTAAGGTAATATTTGCTCCAGTGTGTAATAAGAAGATGATTTCTTAACTGGAGGAAATGAAGGATTTGAAAACAAAGCTACTTCAACTATTATAATCACTGCTTTGGGATAGAGGGAATTTCAAGTGTTTTAATTGAAAATGAGTTCATGTGTAGGTGCATGAGCTTCACAAAGTTTTGACAAATAACATTTCTTGTAGGGGAACGTCTTTTTGAATTTTTCTTTGGCTTATTTTTACTTGCTTGCTTACTTTTGAACTGCAGCTTCCCTAGGAGTTCTGATTGCTTGAATACCTTCATTACATAGTGATGGAGCATTAAGAGTTGTGGTTAAGTGTTTATTATGAAGTGAAACGTTTATTGAATGAGAAACATTTAAGTAAAAAATGTTTTTTGGAAAAAGAGACTCATCCACGTGGAAGGCTTGTTAGTTACAGGTAAGGCTGAAGCATGTACTGCTTTTAATCATGATAATCTGTCTGAAAGAGTAGCAAATTAATAATTGGCCTTGATTAGGTCTAGCTCTAAGATCATGGGGGAACAACTAAAGCCAGTGTATTTTAATTTACCTGTTTGAAAATGTACACACAGTTGTTTAAAGATCTGTCTTGACAGGTTTCTCACTTACCTATGGTGGTGGGTATAAATATTTTCATATGAAGCTCTGCTTGCATGCTGAGAGTAGTACAAGTTCAGTGTTTTGATTTGAGGTAAAGTGCATGTTACTTGTCTGTGTTAGGAAGTAAAACAGGGTGGCTTTAATGGAAGAATTTGGGGAGTACAGCAGAGGGCAGTGCACATCCATCGTACATTCCAAGTCTGGAAACCCATGCTCTGTTACAAACTGAGAGCTTTTGTGAGCTATCAAGAGAAATCCTTATGTTCCAAATACAACAAAGACTTGCAACCAAGGCATTTCTTGCTACTGAGAATCCTGTTGTTTTCAGTTGGGAAAAGCTAATTTTATTCTTCTCTTGAGGAATGCATGCTCCAAGTACCTTCTTCAAAATTATATCACTCTATATGCATCCTTTCCTGGTGTTATTTATTTAATGAATCTAAGGTTTCCATCAGGTTAAAGAGTGCTGGGTACCAGCTGTGGGTTCACATTTTTCTCATTATACATTATTACCTTTTTTTTGCCTCAGCCCTTCAGTTTGGTGACTGTAGACACATCTGTTAGACTCCTTCCAATAGACTTGGGTACATCATCTTATAAAAATGTCTATGCTTATAATAGATACAGTATAATTTAAGCATTAAGCAATAGATACTGAAGTTCATAAAAATAATTTGTTTCCTAAGCATTCGAATTTTTCTTTTCATGAAATGTCAGTTATGTTATGAAATAATTTCTGTGGTCTTTCATGACTTTTATGTCCCTAGTTCTGGAAATAGAGTGGCTTTTTTGTGTAGTAGTGGTCTTGAACAAGACGTAGATACTCAGATTTTTAAGTGATGTATCATTATACTTCAAGGACACCTGTAGAAGTGTGTTTTGAAAGGGATTTGGGCAACTTTCAGTCAAAACATCATTATCTGTTAGTAATGTTAAAAATTACAAAAATACTTGCATCAGTTTCATAAATGTGCCTTGGCTGGTAACCCAAAGGTGACATTATATAGGCAGTATTGCATGACAGGGATATTTATTTTCTCTGAATACCTTGAACTTTCTACTTCTTCTGGAGGTGAAATGCATTCTTACTTACTTTGTGTTTTACTATTGTTTCCAAATCTGTGACGTATAAATAACAAGAAACTGTTTTGCAGCTGTATCCCAGGTTCAGGCAGCATCAGTGCCTCCTTTTTGGATTACAGACTGATTTATGTATTGAAGCTGGCGTCTGATTTAACAGCTAATGTTCGTTTTGTTGCCTTGGAAGGAAGAGCTGGGTGGTTGTGAAACCAGATTGTGATACATGAGGTATAACAGATTCAGTTAAGTTCCATGGAATGTGCACTAGGCTAGTATATTGCAGTTATGGCATGCCTTCCCCTGAAAACACTTTGTTCTGCAGTTTTTCCACTCTGATTTGACTGTAGAGTCATGATCTAGGTACTAATAAAATATCGATGTCTTCATATTTGCTAAGCCTTTTATCAGTGCAAGGCAGTCAGTACAGCCATCAGCAGAGTTAGAAAGCATTTGTCTATGAAAGCTGAAATAAAGTCTCCTATCTCATTAGAGGGATCTTAGTAATTTCGACTTGCTTTATAGACCTGCAAAGGTTTCACAGAGGTCCAGGCTATGTGTAGATACTTTAGGATATCCTAGACATTCAAATGGCCTCCTTGAGTATCACTGCTTATCTGTGTGCCTGCCCAACTTACTCTTACGCCTAGTGATGGCCAGCCTATCTTTCAGTAACCTTTGGTCACCTGCATGAAAATTCCAGTTCCCAGTATGAGTTCCCAAAGTAGAGGGGCTTTGACCTGAGCCACACACTTGAAATTGCTCTGTAGCAGGAGGGAAAATTGCTACGTGGATAAAATTAGGTTATTAATATCTAAGAGCAGGTCAAAAACCAGGTGCACAGAACTTGAAAATCACATCTACGTTTGGCATCTTATGTAAATAGATGAAAGAACTGGGCTGTCTTCTCATTTAATGCTTAGGGATAGAGCTGTGGTCTTTCCTCAGTGTGAAGTGCACCAGTTGACACCGCATTTATTCTTCAGTCTTGGTTAGAAAGGGTTACCAGGTAAGACAGCAAGGACTTGAAGAGATTCATATGTGAAATGACACCATGTATTTATACACATTGTGTTTTTCAGTAAAAAAAATCTATCCCAGAGAAGGTTTGAAGATGGTAAAAATGGAAAAACTTGCAGGATTCACACATTCACTCTGTATCAGTGCTTAGACAAGTACATTGTTAAATACATTTATTAATACTCTAATATATTAGTATAATACAGTATAGTTAATACTATAGGATGTAAAATACAATACTATTTTTAAAGATGTTTTGAAATGTTTCTGGTCTTGATACAGGAATATCCTTATTTTTTAAAAGAGTGCAAACTAATGCATACTTTTGTCCTTTAGATTTCTCTCCGGAATTCCATTTTCTATGGTGCTTGTTGCAAAAAAGATGTAACATTTTAGCTTTTGATCTGCTAAAACACTTTATCTTCTAGGTACCTTGAACAGCATTTGTCATCTAATAATACATATCAGACCTGTTTTTTTTCTTATAATATACCTGAATGGGATGTATTGTGAGAATGGACAGCTTGGGGGAGGGAGGTGAGTTATAATGCTTAAGACAAGCTGGGCTCTTACCAGTTTTATGGGTGACAGTGATAAACTTCATCCATTGCTGCACATTGACTTGAAACCTGTATCCTGAATGAGTTCTTAAAAATTCACAGTGCTTTCAATGTTGTGTAGTCTTGGAAAAGTTGTAAGATGCTGCTGATGAAAACGAAGACAGTAAATTAGGCATTCTATTTTTTTGTCAACATGGAAATGCTCTGTAAGCAAAAAAGAAATTTTGACAGTAACATCAGAATGTTCTGGGAAAGCCAGAAAATCATCCCACCCATCCAGTCATTTTCATCAGAGGCATTTTTATCCTATTGCTTCAAATTTAAAATAGGAATTCAGTTAAAATAATCACTAAATTGTACTTTTTTGATATGGGCCAAGTTAAAACAATAGTGGTACTTGAGAGTTACAAAAAAAATAGTAAAATTTGGAGGTTTTTTGTGTTCTTCCCCAACAATGGGAACAGAATAGTTTGAAATAATTTGTTTTTTACTGTTAAGAGACAATTGCCATCAGACTTACTTTATTTCAATAATTACTTCTAATTTGCTTTGTTGTCTGTATTGTGTTCAAGGTTTATAGAGTTGTGTCTGATTTTCAGTAGTTTTTCCTAGCAAAATGGAACAATTTCTGTGCTGCTCTATAGAAACTTTCTCCTGTACTAAAATCTAGGTGTTAGCAGTGAAAGTGATGGAGAAATAAGCCTCTTTAGCTGCAATCAGGTGTTACTGGCTATTGTAAGCACCAGATATTAATTTTTAGTCTCTGCAGGTCCATGCTTCACTTAATCAAAGATCACTCTTAAGGCTGAAAAGAAGTCTGATGGACTTTGAAATCCCTGATGCCCTGACTGGTAGTCAGAGTAACTTCCATGTTTCGTGCCATTTCCTTGAAGTCTCCAGTGGCCTGTCGTCTTTATTCCATATGTTAGACAACCAGGTGTTAAGTGGGAAAAGGTAGTCAAAAGAATAAAAGAATTAACCCAACAGTACCAGATTTTAGATTCTGAATTAAATAATTTTATGTGTGCATACTGGAAGGTCATGCTCATCCTGTTCCAATCAGTAAATGCCTTGTGTCCTGCATGTTCTGGGGTAAAATAAATGGGGAGTGCAGGGTGATTTGTAGCGCACTGTTTTTAAAGATGAGCTCTATTTCACCTGTTGTCTGAAATAACTTCTGGTTTTAGTTTAAATCATGACTGAAACAACAAAAAAAACCCCCTCACCTTTATGATTTAGAAGTCATTTGAGAACAGTAGTAAACCAAAGTAAAGGTCCTGTTTCGTCTGTAATTTATAGGTATGTCTAATGATTAGGAGCCCTTTAAATTAAGATGTAATAAATATGAAGAAGTTGGATCATGGTAAAAAATGATGGTCTAAGAGCTAGAAGTGTGTGTGTTATGACACTCACGCTGTATATTGAAGGAAGGCCATGTAATTGCTTCATAAAACATGGTAGTCCAAAGCCTTTAAAAAAAGTAGTGTTGCACAAAGTTCACATGAAGGCTGGGTTACTGGTAGGATAGGTGATTACTGTATATAAATATCATGATATGAGTATGAACTGTTAATCACAGGAAGGTGACTGATACAGGTCGTACAGAGCCCGGCCCTGAGGTACTCACAAACGGTCTGGACATGGCCCTGGCCAAGGCACCTGACTCTGGGTGTCTCCGCTGAACCAGGAGGTTGGACGAAGTGTCCTCAAGAGGTCCCCTTTTTCTTGTAGTTGGAGTTATGCTGAGTGAAAATTGTCACATTCATTAATATAGTGTAAGTGGAATATTCAGTGTTACACCCTGATGTGAATGTCAATTGGAATGATCACTTGAGATGTTTGCAACCTTTTATCTTACTATTAAAAGATTTCTAATCACTAAGTTTATTAACTTGATAAATTTATTAGTTACTAACGTAAATAAGAATATAAACATCACCTAATTTTCAGTAATAAATTTAATTTAATTTGTCCAAAGCAGGCTTGGTCTTCACTTGTTCAATTGTTAAGTCCTTGAGGATAACATGAGTCAGGTTTCTCTGTAGAAATCTCTAGACCTGCAGTGCTCCCTCAGGCTGCTCCTGGTGTAGCAGCTTTGGGCAGGCACCAGGAAGAGCCTTTTGTCTGTGTTCGGTAACATGGTGTACTCCTTTAGCTGATCTTGCAGGAGCTGGATTAAAATTAGTCAAGTCTGTGTTTAGTACACAGGTTTGAAAGTTATTAAATATATTCGTTCAAATGTAGAGTCAGCCTAAAAAGTCTGCTGAATTTTTAAGTACAGCTAGGAAAGCTGTAATGTTAATGCAGGATGGCCTCATCTCACTTTCTAAGTGTCTATCACTCAATTACTGAAATCTTTTTGAATGTTTTAGATGAGTCTTTGTTACCAATGTAAATTATTAATTATTGTCTTCCATTCCCTACCTCCAGAGCAAACTGAAAAAAAAAAAAAAAATTTACTGCTACAAGAGTTACTGTTTTATTCAAAATGTTATCTCTTGACTTTTCAAGGTGACAGGTTTTAGTAAGTGAACAGAAAGCAGGTCCCCAAAACTTTTTAGTTAGACTTTTTTTTAGCTTAATGTTGGGAGGGGTTGTGTATGTAGTTGCTTCAAAAAGTTGGTGTACAAAAATGAGCTCTAAAAGAAGCTCCTGTACCAGACTGGAAAAAACGTATTGAAGGAAGGCTTCTTTTGTAGCACATTTAATTATGCAAAATATAATGGCTGTGACATTTATCAATCAGCAAATACTTTGTCTCTTGTTGAGTATCAACAAGGTCTCCCTTTAAAATTAAACTGTCCTGGAATTTGTTTCCTTGGATTGAAGAAGAGTGCTTATGACAGATCTCAAACAGCCTTTTCTATCGATACTACATTATTATTCAATGAAACAGTGAAAGAGGGGTGATTAACTGAAAAATATGACTGCTCCATTTTTTTCCAAGAGCACCAAGAACCTAATCTTATGAAAATCTCAGAATGAATACAGATGCTGCAGGTTAAAATACCCTATGGCAAAAATATACCTCTGTCTGTAATGCTGTTCAGTTCCATAATTCTGAAACAAGACTCTATCTTCTGTGCTGTCTGTGTTTGTCTGGATAACAATCATGCTGATAATTTTCTACCTTCTTGTTCAAAAGCTCTTCTATCTTGTATCTGCATGCATGTCTGCAGTCTCGCCATCTTTTTGTAATGTAGTTCCGGTGACTCAAGTCATTGCTTAAATTACAAATTCCAAACTAAAAATACATTTGCATAACACTTTCAAAGACTTTTTTTTCGCTTAACATGGACAATATTTTCCACTTAAATGAGTCAAGATTGTTCCTAAAAAAATGGCCACCTAAGAATTGTGAAATATTTTATTAAGATTTTTTTTATGTATTTATAAAATATTTAGTCTTCAGTTTATCTAAATACTTTAGGTTTTTTGAAGTTGCTAGTAAACTGAAGTTTACTCACAGAAGTTCTGTTGTTCATTTTGACACCTATTACATGTCATGCATAGTTCAATATTCTTGAAAAGGAACACATTGAATTATCCCCAGTATAAATGTGAGAGCATTATGGTGAGCAGCATGGCAGGCTCTTGATAGGAAGGGAAGTTGGCTTGTGTGTTTGAAGGCAGGAGACAAATACAAGTTTTTGTGAAGTTAATTCTACAGAATTTTAGATGCAGTCAGTTGAACTGAGAAGGAAAGGGTAACGATTAAGTGATGTTATTATTGCTGGTACTGAAAAAGTGTATAACAAACTTCGGATTTTAAATCCAGTTTCAAATTTGGAGTTGCAATGATTTTTCTTCAACATGTTTCAAAAGTATTGATAATTTTTGATCTTACTTGAACAATTCAAAAGACTTTTGAAATAACATTGAAGTCTTCTTTAGTGTTTAGTGGCTTTGAAAGGTTGTTGCTAGGATTATGAGTCTTACCTTCTCCTTGTTATATTAGTTGTATGTTAAATTTACCATATTTCATGCCACAGCAACCACATGGGATACACGTTAAGTATTAATATTTAAATTTGTTAACAAATTTTAAAGAAGGTGCAAAGAATTAGTAGTATCTATGATGTAAACTGTGCATTTGATATCTACTTATCAGTTTCAGTATTGATGCAGTCTTTGTGAATATGCTCCACGTTTAAAAATGGAAAGAACAGGAAAACCGATCATCTTAGTACTCTTAATGTATTTGAAATCAGTTTTACTTCTTTAAAACCATCATTTCAAGCTGAAGATAAAAAATTAACCGTGTTAAACCTTACAGAAAACTTTCTGGGAGCTGCTTTACTATCGTCTTAATGATTATTTTTCTAAGTTTTGCACCATGAACTGGTACTATGTGCTGTGTTTGCCTTTCGTCCTTCTACAGGTAAACTGTTTCACATTGACTTTGGTTATATTTTGGGCCGAGACCCCAAGCCCCTTCCTCCCCCGATGAAGCTGAACAAGGAGATGGTAGAAGGCATGGGAGGCACCCAGAGTGAGCAGTACCAGGAGTTCCGTAAGCAGTGCTACACAGCCTTTCTCCACCTCCGCAGGTAACAGCGCTGGGTTTGTGCTCAAACTCATTAGAGACACTGTAAAGCAGGAGAGGAGAGGAGAATTGCTAAAATGTTTCTGTTGAAAATTCAAAACTTGTTTAAGCATGAAGAATTTGTATGAAACAGAGCAATGAAAACATCAGTGTTGGTGTAATGTGGAGGGTGAATGTAATTGTTCAAGTTAAAGCCCCCAGTTTTGCTTGTTTAATAACTTAAATAGCTCAATTTCATAAGTCATGTGGGATATTAAATTATTTTTCTTTTTGGGTATGTTTTTGCTTCAGCTTAAGCTTCTTTTTCTCTGATTGTTGATAATCAAGGAACTGTCATTTTAATTCTAAGTCATTACTCATTTGCTGCTTTGTTTTCCTTCAGTTTAAATTAGTGATGATCAAATTCTTTGGCTTGAAGATGAAACACACATATGCTTAGTTTAGTTCAGCTCCTGTGGGACAAAAATTAGCAACTTGTAGTGACAATCAAGCATGTTAGAAATTTCTTTTAAATACCCAGAATTGTGGCAGCTAAAACCTCTTTAGACTCTGTGTCTGTGGACCAACAGATCTCTCTTTTAAATTTTGAATCAACTTCATTCTTCTGCAGTGACTATATTACTTAGCCATCAACTTTCTGAGCCAAGTAGCTCATCTTTGTTCTATTTGAACAGAGCACAGGTAAGCACCCCTGATCTGTCCAGGGATTTGATTTAGCACATCTTCAATGAAGAGGAAAGATTTTCACTTTGATATTAAAGATTACTTAATGTAAACCTTCAAATATGTGTAAGAAATTGGTAATATGGTAAGCAGATCTGAAAAGTACGTGTAATATGAGAAGCAGCCGGTGATACAATGCTGTATGTAGTTCTCCACTTGATAAAAGGAGAAAGATTTACGGAGTTGGTCTAGGAACTGACATTATTAATGGGTTGAAAAGCCATTCAACAATTTGAAAAAAACAGTGACATGTTATCAGCAAGCAAGATTCGTGGCTTCAGAGAACAATCAGAAAAGCTAATGTATATTCCAACTTCTGAATTTTCCCTAAAGCTGTTTCATAATGCTGTATTTCTTATTTGTCATATACTTGAAATTTTTTTTATTGTCTAAACCTAGCTATTTCAGTGGAAAGGCCAGTTGTGTCAATGAAAGATTATTCATTGAATTAATTTATGTAATGATTTGCTACAAAGATCATCATTAACTGTGTAGTATAGTGGTAATTTGGGTATACAACTAAACTGTAAATCAAGATGGTTTCATTTTTAGTGTCTGGAATTGTAGTTATAATTATAGTATCTCCAATATTTGTTCCATTTAATACAAAAATATTTTTAAATAGTTCTGGATAAATATACTAAAGGCTTTCAACAGAGATAGTGTATGATAGTATTAGAATTACTGTAGCTGTTACTTTAAGCAGCTAGTACTAAAAATAATTAAGATCACTTGTTGAAAAAATGAATAATTGGATGTGAAACAGTTTAATGCTAACAGTTCTGCATATTGACAGAAACCCACTCACAGGCACATCTGTCCGAGTAGTGTGAAATCATAACCTCTGATTGCTAAGACAAAATGCAAACTCTCTCATCTCCATCAGATTGTTCTTTGGTTTTGTTCTTTATTTCCCTGGGGAATAACCAGTTCTCTGTGTATTTCAAATACTGTGTGTCGGAGTATGAGGTTTCCTGGTGGAATGGGTGTTGCATAGTGGAAAAAATGTAAGGAATTTTAGTTACAAGTGAAAGATAGTTTTGTTCATTGTTCCTGGTTGTAAGCAGTTCGGCATATGATCATTATTGTATGGTTTTTAGTTAGTGTGGGGGATTTTCGTGGGAGGATGGGGGCTAAGGAGATGCTTTCTACTTTTTTGAGCAGCAGTAATCAGTTGTGTGTGTATGTCAGCAGTGCTGTAGTGAAGGAGCAGCTGCTGCGTTCTGAATGTGTTGCAGGGCGAATAGTGGTTGTCAGCAGGGCTTGCATTTTCACTTGGGCTGTAACAGCCTTTTGTACCTTCCTTACACATATTGAACATGTTTAAAGATGTTTAAATCCTGCTACATGTCAGCATTCCCTTTCCACCAAGAATTCCCTGCTTACACATCCTCAGCAGGTTCCACAGAATCACAGAATGGGTCATCTGTCTTACCTCCCTGCTCAAACAGGGAGCACATTGCACAGAGTTATGTTCAGAAGGTTCTGGAATATCTCCACTGAGGGAAACTCTACACCATCTCTGGGCAATCTGTTGCAGCAAAGAATCTAGTCAGAGCATTTCAGAGTTTTTCTTTACAGAGTGAGGCTCTAGATTGTGTTGTTCCTTCCAAGTAAGGGTTTGCCCTGCCTTAGTCCTGTGAGAAGCGTGTTGTTCAGTTTGAGTTATTGGGCATAGGTAAGGAGTAGGAGGTAACTAGGGACAGAAGCTGTAGTTTGGGCTGGGATCTTCTGTGTGTAGATAGGGTTGTCCAGCTGGCTGGAGCCAAGTTTTTCCCCAGTCTGTTCTCAGTTTAGTGGACTGAGGGTGCTGTCCATATCTGCATGGAAACACGGTAGGCAACACGTGGAAAGCTGTGATGGCCCTTGGGAAGTGGTGCTCCTTTGGAAATCTTGTAGCTAGGCAGCGCCACAGGCTGGATAGTCTTCTGAAAGCTAGGATTAGGTGATGAAGAAGGAAGAGCAGAAGTGAAGCTGGGTGGGATCAGGTCCATATTCACTGCATTTGGACTGGGAGGAAATACTTTTGGAAGAATAAATGGCATCATTTATTATAACTGGCTGTGACATGACAGTAATTAGGGAGTATACATGCTCTTGAGAAGAGAAATGAGTTGTGGGGTATCCCATGTTCCACTGAAAGAAGGATAATATCTTTAAGGCATTTTAAACCTAGGAATTTTTGAGTTATACCAGGTAAGCAGGGCCTTAGTTTGGGGCTGCAAATAACCTTATACATTCCTGTCCTTGTCTTTATAGTGGATGTTTGTAGCTTCAGATTTGGTAGAGTATTGCAAAATCAACGGTGTAAATATTTGATTGGTTGAGGACATCCATATGCAAAGGGCCTGGTAAATATTGAAAAAAATAAATAAAGGAATGCTTAGGATGAAGCAGGTATTTCAGATATTAGAACTTGAAAACACTTGAAAACAAAAGTTGCTGTTCTCAGAAAACATAGCAATGAGAATCTGACCTTTTGTCTGATGTGTGTTTATTTCTTGATATATGAGGCCTCTTCTATGTAGAAGTAGAGATTTTTTGTTTAATTTCTTGACCAGTACTTCAAGTTCAAACCAGAAGTTAATCAACCTTCAGTGCTGTTGAGTCCTCATTTATTTTGTGAGTTAATTTGTACTGAGTTTGAGACAAGCAAAGAATTACGAGAAAGATTTAGGTTTGGGTTTAGGTACTTAAACCTCCTTAAAACTAGAAGAACCTGGCTCAGAGTTTGTTCTGGCTGTGGATGGATGGCAGCCATTCCAGAGGCCTTCGTAATGTAGATGTCAAAGATGAGTTATATCCCTTGCTTGACAAAGGTGTTTGTTTTTTACAGCTCAGGCTACTAATGCAGGTGGTTCAGCAAAATCTCTCCTCTTAGATGAGTTTGAGCTGTCAGTTCCCCAGTTGTGAACCTCACAGTATATTTGCTAAAGAAGGTGCCTTTAAGAAGGATGGCAGTTGACTACTGAGCTACAGAAATAATTGGGGTGAGGGGCAGAGGACAGACCTGCAGATAGTATAGTAAGCAATTCCTCCTTAATTTCTAGGGTTTTTTCCACTCTATACTCCCCCTGCAAATTACCTTTTCTTCATTTCCCCCCCTCCCCCCAAATGAGGTTCTTCAGATGATCTTATTCTTCAAGAATCAGACGATTTCATTGTGTGGAACAGAACCATCTCTTAACTGGCATCTAACAATGATTCCTAGACCTTTAAAATCATTTTTTTTACAAACCTCCATCACATAAATAGGCCCAATAACCTGTAGTGCATATAAGCTCTTATCCTCTATGTGGTTGAAGAGCAAATGGGACTCTGAGACTTCAGATTTTGGGTCAGTTTGGAGGAAAAACTACTGCTGGAAGGTACCAATAACATAGGAAGAGACTTGAGAGCATGTACCTGAATCATTTAAGCGTGTTCAAAAAGAGATTTGCTAGT
The DNA here is from genome assembly GCA_013397935.1 of Dasyornis broadbenti. NCBI lineage: Eukaryota > Metazoa > Chordata > Aves > Passeriformes > Dasyornithidae > Dasyornis > Dasyornis broadbenti. Next base: position 220,221 of record VZRN01001864.1, on the reverse strand, counting down.
TTCAGGCAAGTAGAAATAAAATTCATTAAAATCTGTGGTGTCTGTTCCTAGCAGCAGAGCAGCCTGACTGCCAGATTTCTTAGCCAGACCTGAAACAAAATGGTAGAGTTAACTTTTCCTCTTTTCTTTTAATTTGTCATAAAATCAATTCTCCCAGCTCCAGCCCCCTGCACCTGGGAAAGGGAAGCAAAACTGCTGCAAGAAACTAAGCACTGAAGATTTCTAGCCAAACAGTTGATTCTCAATACTTTTGTTATGAAGTCTTAAAACTTATATTGGAATGTGTTAGGTAGTGTTGTTTCCAGATAATAATTAAGTGTCAAGAGTTTTTGTTGGAATTAAGCTTCTCTAGAGAGATATTTTTTTTGAGCAGTATTTACTTGGTAAAATATGGCTATGAAGCAGACCTTTTGTATAGTTGAAATACTTTGTACTCCTTGCAATTGTCAGCTGATATATATTCAGCAGCTTCCTAATAAACAAGTTTTGCTGCTAAAAATTCATTTCCTATCATCTGTGCAGCTCATGGTTCTCTTAGCAAATCAATATTTCAATTATTGAAGTCAGTTACATATTTTCTGTCTTAAAGGGAACTCGATCTCTTTGCAGAGGAAGGGCAATTTCAGTTTGTGTTGAACAGCTTGAAAATTATCCTTTGAAAAAGCAACTGACAGCTAATTTTCTGCAAGGGCAAAATGGTGTTCTTTAAAAAGAAAATAGTCATGAGTGCTTCCAACATTGTTTTAAAGCTGAAAACTGTTCTCTGATTTATCTTGTTTAATGGTTATAGATGACATTGGTACTTCCCAAGTGTACTGTGCTACCGCTATTACTGGAGCTTAACTGAGCAACTGAAGACTTGGATCTGGTTACATATTTAACTTGTTATGTCAAAAGCCTTTGCAGTGATTGGAAAAATAATTTTGTGCAGTTACGAAGACTTCATCTCTTGGAATATATTTAACATTCTGCTGTATCATTTCTTAATAAAAAATAACCTTTGAATCGGTATTCTAGCATATGTTTGTCCTACTGGAGGTAGAAAATGGCATTAAAACTTAAAATATATAAAATCACAGTTTATATTTGATGTGTCTCTGAGTAAATGTTGTGATAATTTTAGAAAATTGTAACAAAATCAGAGCACTTTATTCAGTTTTGGCAGTTTTGAGAGATTTGGAAGGTTGAACTTTTATAGCTAATGTCAGTACCTTGTGTTCTTAACATAAATACTTCCACTTAAAATGTTACGAATGGATCTCTGAGGCACTGACAATTCACTCTAAAATGATGATAAGTTCTTAAGTTGTTTGTAGAATGTCTCTTGTACAGTTTATGAAGTGTTTCACCTAATTTGCTCTTCTGCTTAGGTATTCCAACTTGATCTTGAACTTATTTTCCCTCATGGTGGATGCCAACATTCCAGATATTGCTCTTGAACCTGACAAGACTGTAAAAAAGGTAACCGGGAAGCTTTCCTCATCTTTCAGTAACCCAGCTCATCTCATTATGAAAGTTTCAGTCACTTGTGATGACTCATTTGTGTCTCACCTGGAAACACTTCCTTCTGTTTTGTAAGATTCGAGCAATTTCTAGAATCATTGAAGTTAAAGATAGGAGAGTCTATTTGGAGAGCATTTAGCACAAGTGCCCATGAATACAGAATGACTTTTTATCATCAGTGAAGTGCTGCAGACTCTGCTCTAGCACTCTGTTCCAGTGGGTATTTTAGCTCAAAACAGTGCTTCCACCTTGTCAAACTTGGGATAAGTGAAGCAGTCAGCACTGACAATATCATGAAAGATTGTTCCGTCTAGTCTAGGAACCTGTAAGTCATGGATGGTTTTATAAAACCAGTCTTCTTCTAGGTATAAAACCAGTCTGCTGAAGATTTAAAACCAGTACACTGGTATATCTTCATCACCAAGAAATTTTTGTTTATTGTGAAGAAAGACTTGTGTCCCATAATTCTAACTTTGTCCTTTACAGTAGCTTGAGTCATTCTTCTCCATTTGGTGTTTGAGCAACAGTTGACATGAAAAATACTGCATACGTGTCCATCTAGATTTCATTACACTTACGTTTTAGACAAATGCTGGCTTTTTATAACCTGATTTGTAGTGAAGGGTTATCTGTTTTAATTTCCCAAAGGACTTTGTGGAGCCTGTGCATCCAATGGAAATTAGTTCAGTGTAATTTTTATTCAGGGGTTGGATTGTCTCTCAGGCTGTTCTTCACTGTTTTCAGTAAGCTATGAAAGCAGAGATTCAGAATCTTCAAATAAATATTTCATGTTTTGATATAATTTCCTTAAAACTAAATTGTGACTTGCACATTTTTTTCCTTTTCTCTTCAAGGATCCAAGCATTTCTGTTTAGGGTTTCTTGGTTTCAAATTGATACAGAGTTCTTGTAGCTATTCAGTTTAATTTCCAAGAAGCAGAGCTAGCCACAAGAGCTATGTTTCGTGGTAAACATGACAATCTTCCCTCTACTTGACTGTTTTCCTGAGAAAATTACAGAAAATTACTGTTTTTCAAAATATTTTGAACCTCACCTCTGTCTCTAAATGTCTACAAATACTGAGTAGGTTACTTGTATAGAACATGGGACATAAAAGTCTAAAGTACCCAACTGAAATGGTTCAATACCTGCCAAGTTCTGGGAGTAACTACATTTTTGTAGAGACACCTTCTTTTCAAGGAAGAGATCTTCCCAACAGTATGCAAATCCTATCTATGAATTTCATTTTTATAAAGAAGATGTATTTGGCTCTGGCTACCCATGGGAAACATGCAAAATACAGTAAGGACAGGAAGATCTTTTAGATTTCAAAGTCTGCAAATAGATACACCATAAATACTAGTAACATTTGAAGTGTGCATCAGCAGGTAGAGCAGCGGCAAATTTCTCAGAAGTTTGTGGTTGATCAGGAGTTCAAACCAGTGTTTTCAGTGAACTTCAGAAGTGCTGGTTCTTTAATATTTGCACCAATAATTTTGAGACTTGCAACATATTTTAATCTTACTCATTATCGGCCCAGAGTTCCCTGCCATTTGATCACAGAATCCCAGAATGGCTTGGGCTGGAAGGGATTTTAAAGATGATCTAATTCCATCCCCCTGCCATAGGCTGCTTCCACTAAGCCAGATCACTCATGTGACACTGTTACTCATGCTTGCCTTGAATTCGTTTTGTGAGCTCTGATATTTTTTTACCAAGAGGCTTCCAGTACTGGCTGCTAATTAACATGCAGTATCCTTGTTTCTTATTAGTATCTTGGCATTGCCTTTTGTGGTGGGAAACTCTCTAGAAATGCTGTCCAAGGGTAAATGCTTTCAGTAATTAATGATAACAGGATTTGGATTCTGTAAAATTCTTGTAAAGGATGGTTTTAATAGCAATAGCGGAGTATTTCAGACACTTCTAGAACGCTTTTATCCTATATAAATTTCCAATATAGTTTTATTGTCTTAACAAATCAAGTTACAGAATTGTAAGCCAGAAGGTCTTTTCTATAGCTGAGAAGTATGTCACAGTTCACTTACATATAGTTAAAAATCAAGATTATGTAAAGCACAACAGTATTGTACGTGTTTGGAGATCATGGAAGGAAGCAAAATGTAAAATGGAGTTCAGAATCACAGAACATTCTGAGTTGGAAGGAACTCACAAGGATCATCAACTCCAACTCTTAAGGGATGACCCATGTGGGATCAAGCAACTGTGGTGTTACCAGCACATTCTCTGACCACCTGAAATCAGAATTAGGTCTGTAAATTCCATTACAAAGTAGAAGTAACTGCTTTCTTTGCATGAAAAGAATTCAAGCTTAGTTGTTACATGGCAGATCACTGTCAGATCAACTGCAGCTATTAATTATTGGGATCCTAAGCTCTTACAGTGCTGCAGCTTGGTGAACTGTGACTTTTGGGAGATTCCAGGCTGTCCATTCACAGAAGCCTTAAAGTGTGAAAGCAGATAGAACTGAAGCAGTAAGGCTTATGGTGCTGGCAAGGAATGTGAATCAATTTGAAAAGAAAAGATTCTGTTTCCCCAAGTTCTTTAAGTGAATTTACAGTGAACTTGTTCCTTTAAAAAACAAAACAAAACCCACACAGTAAGGTATTGTTAGGAAGATAGACAATTTATTCAACTCTCTCAAGTTTCATTATTTTACATAAACTGTCATTTTTTTTCTTCTGACAGCGCAAGTGTTTCTGACCTCTGTTGTCAGTTCGGGTTTGGTCTTTTTGGTTCAAAGTTACCCTCTGAATATACTCCTTAAATCTGTGCAAAAATCGTACATCATCCTGGGATCCGTAAGAGTAGGTGAGCAGAGGAGCCTTCTGTAAAGCAGTTGTTGGTACAATCAACTAGATGCATATGACAATGTTCAAAGCTCCTGTGACAGTAGTTGCATTCTTTAGTTCTCAATTTTTCATTTCACTATTTAAAAGAAAACACAAAATATCTGTATGGCCTAGGATCAGAATCATCTTAACTTTTTATATAATAGTGAATAGGTCATTGTTGTTCAGATGTTTTTAAAATAATGTGCTAGAAAACTTGTTTGGGGTACTAAATACCCATTAGCCCATCTGAAATCAGTTATAAGCTTTGTTAGAAGTAATAACAAAAAGGAACAAGGTGCCTTGCATCTCTTGGGGTGAGTGGCAAGTTTATTCAGTCATTTAACAAGGTAATACTGTACCTTGTTGTAGGAAAATTGAATAAATGCTTTCAGCATCTCAATTGATTTTTATTTTTTTCCTTAAAGCTTTAACAAAAAATCCATATATATTTCAACAGACTCAAATTAGGTAAAGACCCATTTTGGACTGACCTGCAAAATTAAATTACCTTTGATTTGTGAGACAAGTCAATAGCCATTCCAACGATGGTATCACTTTCACAGAAGACAAAGGTGGAGATTCACCAATGTTTCTGTAACTAAGAAGGTGTCCTGGTGAAGAGTGGAGGTGGAAGTTCATAGCCAGTGTTTTCCTCATTGGGGCTGTAGTAGCAGCACTCGTGCTCACTTTTGTGTAGTCCTTGTTTTGCTTTAGGGGCCTGGAGCCAGTGAGGCTCTGGTCTCACAGGCAACAAGACAGATTACTTTTATCTCAATTTAGAGATTAATCAGAATACTAGTTTTATGATAAAACTGCAAGAAAGAAATTTTCTTTTTTTGTAAAACAAAGGAGTGCTTTCTGAAGCACTGTAGGTATATATTATATACATTGTAAAGCCTATTGAAATATAACCCTGCAATTATTTTGTCAAACAGTTTATTTGATGTGAAGATCTTTGACGCTGGAACTTTTCAGAAGGTGCAGCTATTCTGCTGTTATGAAGTTATCAAGGTTATTGCTAAAGAAGGACTTTTCTTTAATGGCCACAGTTTTGCTTCCTCAAAGTGAAAGCATTGAAATGTTAGATGGTTGCTGAACTCTCAGTCTCATCTTTATCTTCACAAAGTGATATCATGTGCCACCTGCTCTCTTCCAGTAGGTAGGGAGGTGCTGGTGACAGTAGGGTTTTGAAACAGCTCGGTTTCAAAAGTGTGAAAACTGCCTTCCCAAATAGATTTTGTGTTGCCCTTTTCTAAACTTTCAGAAAATAATCTGCTGTGGTCTTGGAGCCAAAAAGGAGGGTTTAATTTTAGTAATCATATACATATTCCAAATAAAAACAAAATTTTCACCTACCATATGGTAATGATGTCTAGAATAAAATAAGTTGAAACAAAATAAAGAACACTACTTTGATTTTCCATATCTTGATTTCTTGTATTGTTTCTTGTCATTTCATGTGGTATATAGGTGTATGGTAATGGGATGCTCACTAGTTAGAGCAGTTGAGATGCTGGAAGTCAGCATCCTTGGACTTTATGTTCGGTCAAAGAAGGAACCCAAGTAAGACCATAAGGAAACTTCAGTGAAACATGTCCTCTTCTGTGAGGCCTTGGGTGATTTGTGATTACATTATCTCGTAAGAATTTCGTACTGCTATGTGAAATGAGACCTTTTAGAAAAATCTGAGTGTGGAAAATATTCTTAAAGACTATAAGTATTAACCTAAGGAACAAACGCAGACATTTTTTTCTTTTTTTTTTGTCAAATTATCCCCTATCATCTAATAACAGCATGATATTCCAAGGACCTCACTAAGAGAATGTAACTGTATAATCAAGCTTAAAATCTAACAGAAAGCATATTGTCCTAGTGTTGTTTTTGTCCAAAAGTTGTGAAATGTCCTGGGAGAAATACAGATTGAGTGAAGGCAACATTGAAACAGCAGCTTCTGTAAAATAAGTATAGATTGCACCTCTTTGACATGTTTTATTGGCACAGGGTAGTGTAAGCACATCTGGGTGCTCTGTTCCTGTCCTCCTTGGAGCTTTCACATTCTTCATGTTCAAAAGAGACCAAACTACACAAATAGATTTTATTTATCAGAGAGAGATGGCAATGGGGATAATTTTTTCCTGCTAGTATGAAAAGAAACAGAAATTCCCGTTGGCTTCATGTGGAGGTACAGGTTTTAGAGCACATCAGAATTTGGCAGTACCTTCTTACATGCTTTGCATGGCATTTGTTCCAAAAATTAAGTCAGTGCTGACCTTAACAATGCGTTCTCACAGCTAAAATTTGACTGAAAATGAGTGAGTCAGCATTAACCTGAAAATAAACAAAGCTCTGTTTGAAGGTTCCCAACCATTCTTGAAGAGCCTATGGAAAACTGTTTTCTGAACCAGCTATCTGCTTGCAGCGGGTATACACAATATCACTCAGTGAGTATACCCAGTATTTATGGAAAAACAGGCTAGTACCTTCCAGTTGCAAGAAAAGCTTGTTGTACTGACTCACTTCCCTCATTCCAGTTTTGATCACTACTTTTCCCCCTAGGAAAACCAGAAAACAGGTACTACCAACTGCACAAAATTGTCTCCATCCTCAAACCTGGAGAAATTGTCTTCAAATTCTTGGTGTCTAGTTTTATAGTAAAAAAGCTTGTCAATTTTTGACCAAGAAAAAGTAACTGCAAAGCTTAAAATTAGTTGTCTTTTTGATCCTTTCATCTCCTTTTGTCCTCTCCATACTATTTATAAAGAAAGCTGTCAGTATAGTGTGCTTCATCTCATGGTTCATGACACCATATTCTACTGCCACGCTCTGATTTAGGCTTTTCTGAAAACTTGCCATGGCTCAAAAATGTCACAAAATGAAATTAAATTGAAAAGTAGCAGAGGATTCTCCTCAGTTTGCATCTCCTTTTCTGTGGCCTCTGAGATAATTGCCTTTAAATTTTCCACTCTTCACATATGCTTTTCCATTTCTCAGTTTTCAAGAAAAAGACTGGGCTGAAATCTTTATCTTGACTTGTCAATGCATAACTGATAATACAATGAAGATATCACTACACTCACTTTTTTCCCTGCCATTGCTCCTTGCTTTTCCATTTCCAGCACAGCTGCAGTGCTAATTGCTAATTGTTGGGCCTTTTAAAATTAGCCAGTGCTATAAATTCTAAGTAGTAATGACTAAAATCTGGAGTCAATTATGTAGACAGTTTTGCGTAAGGAAGAGGTGCACCATCACTCTTCAGATGTAACTAATGGATTCAGCATTGTCACCTCCTAACAAAAAAGCTTTTTATTTTTGTACAGGAAAGCCAGATGGTTTCTATCTGTCCTTCACAGCAGATTTGACCTTTAAATGAGGAATCATCAGGGACCAGTGATTCATTGGCAGACAAAGGACTCAGCAGGCATTAAAGGACAGTGTCCTAATTGACTGAGCTCTGTTTCAGATGTCCATTGATTAAAGAAGGTGTTGCAAAGATGCTGTGTTACAGGCGAGGTTATTGTCAGCACAGACAGCACAAATACCTGGCTCCCATAAGCAGGAGCTTAACAGCTGCTTGTGAAAGAGACCCTATTCATTTTGATAGCACCTTTGGATAGACACAGAAAAGGCTAAAATCAAACTGTCCAGAAGAGGGGAAAAGCATCTATCTGTGGGCTGTAATACTGAGAGCACTCTCTGCGTTTCCAAGAGCTGCGTGAACACTGACAGGGGCTCATCCCGCTTGATAAGAAACTCATCAGTGTAATTGTGTGGAAACTAGCAAAAAGAGCAGACAGGTTTTGTTCCTTTAACAGTAAATATATCAAAGTAAAATAATTTTTATTCTACAGGTATAAAAGCTGAAGCAGAGATGTGAGTGGAGGTACAGAAAGGTTCTGAGCTAAGTTTTTTCTAAACCTGAGCTAATTTTTCCAGGTTTTTTCCATGTGGCTTGTAGTGAAACTCGCATTGCTTTCCCGCTCCCTTGTGCTTACCAGTAAGCCAAAGGATCACTGAGAGTTGAGTTCCCAAGTCAGTGAAATGGAAAGTACTTTCTAAGTTGAATCTTGGTAAGCCTTTTTAGGCAGTGGATATCTGTCCCTTTTCACCTGACCGAAAATACCAGTATTCATTAAAAGGTGGTGCTAGGAAATTTTCCTGAGATTTATTAATGCAGGTTGGAAATTAACAGAAGTAAAGTTACTTTTGCTTAGTCACTTTTGATTGGTGTGTTTGTTTCAGTAGTCATATTTTCTTGCTGCTCTGTGGAGGTTCATGCTTTGTAGAAGTGTCACATTGCCATGGAACTTATTTTGCTTCGGCAGATGCTCATCTCTCTGTCCATTTGAGTAATGACACTGCAGCTGCAGACACAGCTTTTTTGTTTCTAGACTGTTGATTTTTTTCATGCATATTAATTCATTTCAAAATATTGAAAAAATACAAAAGTTCGAGTAAACACCAAAACATGAACCAAATGTGAGAACACCCTTGTGCTCTTATTGCTTTATTTCACAGTCTCTAGTTGATTGTAAGTTTTTTGCCAGTATGATAAAATTCTGAGCTGGAACAGTGTCATCTTTCAGTACTGTAGTGGCTGAAGCCTGGATTCTTACAGAAGTTCAATTTAGAGATATTAAGTAACATCTTTGTTGTCTTTTACTTTTAAAAAAAAAATTAGTGAAGCCTACATTGGCTTGTTCAGAAACTGCATTTTGTTCAAACAAAGACTTGGAAACAAAGGCTGTGTTCAGAATAGTCTCTTTAATGAAATTGTTCATACAAGTAAAGCATCTGAATCGTTTGTGCTGTGAGTTGTTTGGACTGCAAGCAAAAGAGAAAGCAGGAAAGTATTTCTCTGAAAAAAGATGAAATGTGAGAAGGATTAAGTGAAGCATTTAGTGCCAATTTCTGCCACCTGAGTGTTGGGTACCGACTACTAGTAATAATTACAAGACAAAACAGTAAAAATAATCATGAAAACACTGTTGTTTTTTTCTTTTTTTTTTGGTGTTAATTGGTCTTTGGTTTTAGCAGTGCTTACATCCAGTGTATATTGTGATCCACTGGGAAAGGACACTGAAGTTTCACTTTAGAGCAGCTGAAGTTGCAATAAGCAATCCCATAGTAGTATGTTAAAATTATATAAAAACATGAGCAGTGTTGCTTAATGTTGCTGGAAGAATAAATACTAGAGCAGCGCCCACTCTTTACAATGTCTGACTTGCAATTTGTCTGAAAACTAAACAGGACTGAGAAAGGATTCTCACATATACATGTTCTTTGTCACCTCAGAATGCATTACTACCTTCTTCAGTAATTGTGAAAAACAGAACTACAACTGTTCATGAAATACAGAGTTGGATGCTGCCCTGAAGATTATAAAAGCTTCCACATAATTTCCAAAGTTTGTCATTACCTTGAGCCTTAAGTACCTAATCATTTTCAGGTAGTGTTTTACAAGTGAGAAGATGCTTGCAAGTGTAAAATTCCTGAGTTTAGTATGGTAACTGTTGTCCATATTGCACAGTAGGTCAGATGTGAGGATGGGAAAAAAAAAAAATGAAAAAGCCACACAGATATGCTCTTCGGTGGAAGAGAGACAGCAGTCTTGTGCTTAGGGAACAAAAGCCCCAAGTGAAAATCTTGGAACTTTGCAGGGAAGTGCGCTTACCCACAGTATTACTATTCCCAGCTCTGTTTTATTATGACTTCTCAGTCCTAAGCCTGTCACATTTCCGAAAATACAAAATAGCCAAAGACAGAAGGTTGAACTTGGAGATTCATTCAACTAAATGAAGACACTGGCCTGCCATTTTCTCAGACCTTTAACTACCATTTTTAATAAGATGATTACTGTTTTCTTGAATATTTCACCTCCTGTTTTTGTCATTCTGTTTCTTGTACTTTATACAGCTCTGTGGGGCTTACTGGGAGTTCTCTGAGTTTTCTGTGAAATCAGCTTCATAGGACACCTTTCATGCCCTAGCAATACTCATTTTAGTTCTCCTTGAAGACACTTCAAGATAAAAACATAGTCTGAGTTTTCCATCAGTTAACATTGCCTGCTATTCTGGTAGATGTTGCACTCTTCCCCTCTGAGTTAGCTTTTTGGGATAATCATGGTGTGAAGTAGTATTTCTTTGGTTTTGTTCCTGTAAAATATTTTTTTCCCTTCTTTGGCTTGTTGCCTTGCTAGGTTCCCTTCTTTTGTGTGATTCTGCTGCAAGTGATGATCAGCTTCTTTTTTCATCATCAACACTTAAGCCACAAGTAAATTACACTTAAATGCTTCTTCCCTCACCATCACTCCCCCATATTTTCTTCTGAACTGTCCTTCATGTTATTTTCCCCTTTTAATTTTTGTTTTTCTTTTGAAAAGTAAAAGCAGTATCATGGTTAAGTGACAGAACCACATACAAAGTGCTTCAAATTTAACTGAAGTATGGCAGAATTTCTAGTCACATAGTTTCATATAACTGCAATCCTCTTCTTGTACACTTTGATATTAAATTATTCTCTGTGCAGGGGGATAGGAAGTGGACAATTTTAGTTTCAATTTGAATGTCAGTATCTTGGTAGACTAATTTATTCAACCTCTTCATCCTTGGAACATTCAAGTTCTGCTGTTGAGACTTAATGTTTAAAACCACTGTTTGCATATCATGTGGAGTTGAATGTATCCTTTTCTGGAAACAAAGCAAAAATTCAAATAGATTCATCAAACTTATTTCTCATCTGTTTTACAAGTCCTGAACCAAGCACTTAATTTAAGTATCAAAGCGAGGGCTCTGAGTAAGTCTGCAGGTGGGATGTCTTTGATGCCTTCATGGTGGTCACCATTCATAACTGTGTAGAATGAGATAATTGTATATCTCATCAGAATTTCAACCCCCAAATCCATAATTGTTTTTAAACACCATACAAAAACCTCTTCTGTTGACCTTTTCTATGAGAAACTTGGCTTTTAGACCTCATTCCATATTGGAACTCAAGAGATTTCAAATAATTACTGTTGCTTTCCTACAGGACCTATAAGTCAGTGCTCACAAAATAATTTGTAGTTTTGCCATGTTTTGTCTCATCTAAGTTTCAGCAATCAGTTTTAATGCAGGGCTGAAAAACTTCCATGCAAAGATCTAATACTGGGCATCATTTGATCCTTCTGTTAATTGTGAACTGATTGCAAGATCTAACCATGGGTGAATTTCTTCGCATATGTATATCAATGTGCCAGCATGTTTTGTGGGAAGTGGGTTTAATTAGTCATTAATTCCATAGAATGAAGCTGCATCTTTATATAACTAACTGCAGAAAATTCTGAGAAGGTCTTCTGTGAACAAATTAGAAGATTGCCAAAGTGATTACTTAAGTTGTGTAAAAAAACGTTATGGTGATATTTTTCCTTTTTTATTGAAAAAAGAGTTAGTGATTTTGCTGAATTCTCATTACCACCACCTTTTCTGTGAGCAGTAAAATAGATCTGAAAGAAATCTGTGCAGTAATTTGGGGATGTATTTAAGCTTTTGCATAATTGCAGGCATGTGAGTGGTCCATTAAATTCAGTTGGATTCTAGCGTGTGCGTCATTCACTGTTTAAAACTTCTGATGTGGGAGTTAATAAACTTCCTTCTCATCGTGTTTGTTATGAAGATAAAAGTTCTTTATAACAAGAATTTCTTGGAATATCTGCTGAATCTCTCACTGGTAATATGCTTCATTGAAAGTGTGAACTTTTTTAGCTTAATCCATTCTTTCATACTGATCAAACATCTCTTTGAGAAGAAGCAGAGGAAAAACTCACTTTATGCTTACTTCAAACATATCAGCAACAGAGTTATAATGATATTTTGAGTGAAGAACCTTTATGATTATAGAGCTCTTTTCCAACCTAAAGGATTCTGAGATTCTATAATCTTTCCATACCATGCTGGCTAACTTAAGTTTTTTATTTAAATGCTGAAGGGCAGTATTTTGTAATATGTTGCCTTTGAAAGAAACACACAGGTATATTAAACTGAAATCTATTACTGTAGATGAAATCTTGGAGCATTTTTGCTATCATAAAGAGGGTGATTGAGTATGAGGTATCGGTGGTGCATAGAAAGCATGCAAAATAGGACATGAAGGTAGAGTCATCTCACAAATATAACCTTATTATGGAAACTGTTGAAATAGTGTGGCTCACTTTTTTGTCAATGCCTGAAAAATAGTGAATTCATGGAAAATGTTCAGGAAACACTTGATTCTGTCTTACAGTCACAGCCACTAGAAGGTTAAGAAGCAACTTGAATAATTTGATGTTTGCCTACATGAGAGAGATTTCAGATAGACAGCTCTTTAATATAAAAAGTTTTAATGAGCTCAACTGTTTGACATGGAAATTGGACAAATTCAGATAGCTAATAAGTCACAGTTGTTATACAGGACAATTAATCATTGAAACAATTTACCTAGGATGTGAAACATTCTGACTTGGCATAAAGATAGGGTAAAAGATTGTTTGATAGCATTTTACCTAGTTAATTATGCAGGAGGCTGAAGTACTTGAATATGATGGTCTCCCCAAGAGCTTGCATTGTTTCAGATTTATCTTTATGAGAATGAAGCATGTGACTACATAGCAGCAATAAATCTTCTGCAACTAATGTGAATTTGCTGGGAAATTTGCATATTGTCTCAGCACTATTTTGCAAGATAACTAGTCCTTTAAATGATGGGGATAGTACCATTTAGGCAGTGCTAGGATTTAGGCTTATCAGGAGGGATTTGAAAGGGGAGAGGGATGAAATCAGGCTTGGTGGAGTTAGGGCTGGGTAGCCCTGTATGTTAGGGAAAGTTGCCATGTGGATCAGTTCTGAACAATTTTTATGGAATTAGTTGGAAGTCACAGAAAGGGGTCTACTGTCCCTTCATAAATTTTCTTGGCATTTCCAAGATGGAAATTGGAAAATGTAGTTGTTGCTATATTGTTAATTCAGCTTTTAACTCATGTACAAGTTGCAAGTACTAAGCAGAATGTGTTAGTGGTACAATGTTGCTGTCAAAAGGAAAAAACAATGTAAGGGCTAGCAGTGTCTCCAACCAAGTGCTCATGGATGGTGGATACAATCAAAACTAATGAAATTCACACTTGCCGTACAAAGGTCAGTTTTGACAGATTTGATTTGCTCACACCTTCCTCTCATTCTGTATTCTTTATTTAACTGCCTTACAGTTTCTGAAAGACGAGCGTTACCTGAAAATAGGTTTAGAGTAAGGAAGTGTTACATCCTTTCAGAAATCATTAGGATCATCCAGACTCTTCCAAATTTGTATTTAATACGCAAAGTTGTGTGTTTTTTCTCAAGTAGCTTTTCATTCTTTAATGAACGTTGAGTATGTTCTCTTTTTCTCATAGCATTTCAGTCCTTAAACTTGCATTTCCAAGCGGTTCTCTTGTGTTTTTGACTTTGAGCTTTGAAGTTACTAGTTTGTGTGAGGGATTGTTCTGTCTTATTTAAACATTAATTTTTATTGAAGTATTTAAAAGATGTTTTAAATAACGTTGTACATTTCCAACAATCTTCTGCAGCTTAGAACTAAAAGAGAGATTGTCCACTAAACACCCAAAATCACTGTGCTTCTGTGTACATGGATAGAATAATTCATATTTTCAACCATTGAATTAATTTTAGCCATTTCAACCATTGAATTAATTTTGGCCATTTCCACTCCCATTCCAGGTGCAGGACAAGTTTCGTTTGGACCTGTCTGATGAAGAAGCTGTCCATTATATGCAGAGTCTAATTGATGAAAGTGTCCATGCCCTCTTTGCAGCTGTGGTGGAGCAGATACACAAGTTTGCACAGGTGAGGTATTTTCTTTTCAGTTGCTGGTCACTGTGAAAACTGAGTGAGGCAAGAGGTAGCGAGTGGTAGGTTTAAAGTATGACTTCACTGTTTGTGATGTTTCAGTTCATTTTCCTACAAGTTAAAACTGTGTTTTAGCTGTCAGGAGTGGAGAACAAGTTTGTAGATGTCCTAGAAAAAATTTTAAAGCATCTTAGCAATCACACAAGGTCTGGCACCCGGAACAACGTAATTTCTGGTGTCAGTCCTGTCTAGGGAATGAACAGACCTAGAGCAGCCCTGACAAGGACTTGGGAGTGCTGGTGGGTGAGAGGCTGGACATGCCCTCACAGCCCAGAGAGCCAAACATGGCCTGGGCTGCATCCAGAGCCCTGTGGGCAGCAGGGAGGGGGAGGATTCTGCCCCTCTGCTCAGTTCTGGTGTAACCCACCTGGAGCACTGTATCCAGCTCTGGGGTCCCTGCACAGGAAGGATGCGGAGCTGTTACAGCAGGTCCAGAGGGCTACAAAAATAACCAGAGGGCTGGAGCACCTCTGCTGGGGAGGCAGTCTGAGCTGGGATTGTTCAACCTAGAGAACAGAAGGCTCCAGGAAGACATTATAGCAGCCTTCTTGCTGATGATCTGTGTTGACAATAAATTATTGCCTCTGTTATTTTGTTATTAGAATATACCCTGTGTGAAGAATGAAGTGTTTAACCAACCCCACATCTTACGCTGTGCTGTCTTACTATAATCTACAGTAAGACAATAAAATACTTCATTCCTATGTTGCATAAAACTGTGTTCAGAAAAGCATTTCTGCTTTGAATTTTCAATGTTTTTTTTTCCTTAAAACCATCTGACATTTGGTTTGTGTTTATCAGGGATTTAAGATATTACACTGTTTGCCTTAAGTATGAGAGTCATGACAAGAAATGGAATTGGGAGAAAAAACTAAACTGTTCTGAACAGCCAGTCATTATCCTACGTTTTTTATTGATTCTCTCTTCAAAAGGCTGATCAAATTCTGATATGAACTGAGAACTATTTTTATGGTAATCCATTTTGCTAAAGATCTTCTATTGTTCCCTTCAAACTTAGTTTTATTTTGAAGAATTGCACTATAGTGCAGGATAAGAAGAAATAATGCCATTTCCATATAATTACACTTCTTTTTTACATCACATCTCATAGATCTCCTTTATTAAATGTATACGCAGATGGAAATGACGCAAAATTTTTTGTCATTCACTGTGGATTACTTTGAACTTTGGATGGAGGATAGTAGTTTCATAAGACAAAATGTAAAATGCCTGGCATCTACTTTGGGGTTCAAATTAAAAAAAAAAAAACAAAAAAAAAGCCATTAGAAATATTCAAGATTGGAGTTTTAAGTTTGTCTAGTTTGTGTGTGTACCTTTCTTTTCATCACATACTGACAAGTCACTTTTTTAAAGACATATCTTTTTACTTTATTTGCCTTAGGAGACTGCTACACTCTCCCAAATAATTGTTACTGCATTTGTGAAGGTGTATTTGTAAGTCAGGGTTCACAGGTTTGATTCAGGTGACCTTTTCTTTTTCCATTCAGGCTTGTTTTCACTTGATCTTTGTTCAGTTTTTAAAATCGCGAGACAGATTTGTTCAGAATATTTAAAAGTACCCAACAATGTTACTCCAGGCTTCTGTGGGATGGGGCTCTGAGCATGCTGGTCTCAGGAAAGGTGTCCCTGCCTATGCAAAGGGGTTGGAATTATCTGATCTTTAAAGTCCCTTCCAAGCCAAACCATTTTGTGATTATGGCTCCCAGGAAAGGGGTTCTAAGCAAAAAGCTGATCCACATTGCAGCAGGCACTGATGGCATCTTCCATTCATATTTTTGGGAGTTAAAATGCCAGCCCACTGGTGCATTACACTTTGGATACCAAATAAGCAGATGTGACAGCCACTAATGTTAAGATTGATCTAGTTATCTTATTTTGGGGTTTTTACCTGTCCAGCCAGCCCATGCTGAATTTCAGCACAGAGATATTTTCCTGAGGCTCTGAGAAATCTTTGTGCACTGCTGCAGAATGTGCAACCTATGTGCTTTTAGCTTTGCATTCTGCTTTCGGCATCTGGTGCCTAGAATGAAAAACAAGTGTCTTGCTTTGTGAGTGCTAAAGGCATCTCTTTACTCCATGTGATGATTGTTTTGGAGTTCTAGTTATTGCCTTTATTCATGCTCTAAAAAATTTAGACTTCGAGGCTTTCTCCTGCAATGCTACTGGATTGCAAGTGTGAGGAGGATGCAAAAAGAACAGACACAGATTAATCAGCAGTTGCCAAGTCGTAAGAATCTGTGCTCCATTAATGTATTTTTTAAAAAATACTTAAAAATCTTAAAAAGTAGGTGTAATTAATGTCTATTTTCTTTATATTGTGGGTGAGATAGGATGCTTTTAGCAATATTTAGTACATCATTAGTCAAAATCATTATCTTTCCTTTTTTTGTTGGAGGCAGTCTTAAGAATTTGCTGCTGGAGTCTTCATAGAGTCTGTAAATCGTTAAACAAATGAACAATTAATGAGTCATGAATTTGCTGTAAAGGAGTCATCTTACACAATGGCAAATTGAAGCTTTCAATTTGTTCATTTATAATTCTGTATTGAATTGCCAGCGGCCTTTGTTTAATAGCATTATAAGTTGTCTAAAAAAGCCCCAACATTACACAGGTGTTTTGACACAAGTGTAAACAGCAAATTTGGCCTAATGCCATGCAATATTTCATTTTAAATGCTGTTCAACACATTTTTTGTTTATCAGTGGGTACTTAACTCTTTTACTGCTTCCAAAATAGGCCTGCAAGGAACCTGTGCAGTCTACTGCAGCTCTTAAGAGCTTTTTAACAGTATCGGTTATTATAGCAACCATGTGTTTCAGCATTCTATATGTCACTCTGCAGTAAGTAAAGCTCTTGGATAGAGTACTCTGAATGTTTTAGAATCAGCTCAGTATTGTTCTTTTATAACAGTATTTTAAATTGAGTTCAGTTTACAGCTGTGTTATGAAGCCTTTAGTTTAGTTTCTAATGTGTCTCTAATCTGTTATTTTAACAGATATTTTACAGACCTTTTCATGCACTGCTCATCTCTTTCTTAATGGTTATCAAAAAAAGTTGTCTCAAAAGTAAATAAATTCAGCATTTAGAATAAGCTAATGGTGTTGTACAATAGTTCTCAAGAGGAGGAAAAAGTGCATACTAATTTTAGTTGATACTAATGAAGACTGGATAGCCATTTCTCCCTGGAGAGTCATTTTCATTTTAGCAGCATTATTTATTTCTGCAGAGGAAGGAAACAATCTACAGTTGAAGTGTCTAATTTCACATTTTATCTCCCTTGTAAATTTACAAATCAAGTCAGTTGCATTCAGAGCTGAAATGGTAAGCAGTCATTAGAAAAGTGAAAGCTTGTGGGATGAGGAGTGTCTCACCTAAAGTCTAACTGTACAGTTTTGGGGATTTATTAATGCTTGACTGATACCTGTTCAGGAGCAAACTCAGATTCAGCTGTAGAAGTTGCATGGCTTTAGAATATCTCGAAGCTGTAATCCCAGTGCTGCTGCATCATAGAGTGCAGGCATCTCAGCACACGGCTTTCATTTTTCTTCCTACCGGATGCCAGATTAAAATAGGGAACATCTACAAGCATTATTGTGTGGATTGGATGAAATAATTTGTCAAGGGGCATATGGAGTTGGTTTCCATGCTGTTTTTTTCCCTTAAAAGGTTGTGAAAATCACCTGCCCTTAGGCATTTCACCATGTTTTTAAACACAGTGTTCGATTTGCACATAATAATTGTTCTTTTAGGGTAAACCAGGTAGAATAAACTCTGTGTTTTATGGTTTTTTTCTTTTCTTTTAGTACTGGAGAAAATAAGCTTTTTGCCTGCTCATGGTGGAAACAAGGAAATGCTCAAGATAGAGACTTTCGCAAGCCGTTGTGGTCTTCACCAAACAGTTTTGGAAGGCAAAAGCAGCGGATTTGGTAGCATGAAGAACTGAGAACTCAGAAGGTAGAGAAGCTTCTTGAGTCTCTGTTCATTAAAGGTTTAAAACCAACCATTTTTTAAAGGAAGATGATTGTTTGTACCATCCTTGGGGGCCTCAAAGGTTGAAGTAAGCAACTTCCTCTCAAGCCAAAGATAACTGGAAGAGGTTGGATTTAATGGTGAATTCTTGTACGTGTTAATATATTTTCTTATTTAAAAATAGAAGTAGATACAAAGCTAAAGCAGGGAGGCTACAGTTCCTCGGTGCAGAAAAACCCTTCACAAAACTATGGCAATCCCCTCTCATCCCTCCCCACCCACTTTGTTCCTTGAGTAATTTTTAAATGTAATTCATATGATACTTTATCTCCTGCCTTGGGCAATGTTACTGTTTAGAACGGACAATCATTTCTTGCCTGCTTACAAAAGTGTTTTTAAGTGCTGATAAGTTACCCCAGCTGTAGGCAGCCAATTAAATGATCACTAACAAGCTCAGCAATGGGAATGCACAGTGAGCAGTTCAGTATTTCACGCTTTAAATGTTTTCTGTACAGTGATTATATATTCTTCACTCTAATAAAACCTTTGTTGTTGCAGTCTTGAGGTGTTCTGTTTTGTCTTTTCATCTTACCTGCTGAGACACGGCACACTAGAGGATTATGTTTATAACTATTGGCTTTTTGCAAGGATTTTCACTTCTCAGTTCACTTGATGCTGGAATAAGGCCACTCAGGAAATGACTTTTGTGCCACATGTTGAGTTCATAATGAATCTGGTTTGTATGATCAACAATGTAATTAGCTCTTCATAAATGTGTGGCTGTCTTCAAAGAGTGCTCTAATACTCCTGTATTTTTTTAAATAACTTTGTAAGTCAGGAAGAAATCCTTCCCAATTATAAAGGTAAGAGGGACTGATTTGAATGTGAATCTGACTGGTATTTGTGAGTCAATCTTGCTTTGTGCTTTTTTGTCCCTTTTCCCCTGCGTGTGTGACTTAAGAACTGTATTACCCTAGTTACTTGGTGCACGTTAGCTGAGAACACACAGTGCCACAGAGGAGCCACAGGAGTTCCCGTCTTACCTTTAGCTCACTCTTCTTCGGAGAAGTAGTAATTACCATTTTTTTTGTGGTTTGTGTCTTTTTTTTTGTTTTCTTTCCTGGCAAACTTACATATTACTCTACTGCCTCTGTTTCCCGTGAACTTGATCTACATACAATACTTTGTGGTATCTTCCAAGTTTTATTCTGAGACTGTGGACTTCTCAGATGTTCAGAGACAATTCTGCAGAAAAAATTGTCCTTTTCCTTTGTTTTATTATGTTTCGAATGTGTATCCACCATGCTCAGACAACTTTTGATCTTTATGAAGCAGCCACACTTCATTTGACTTGAGTTCTTGTCTCTGACCCCCCAGCCCTTTCAACTGTATATATTGTAGAATTTTTCCTCTATTTCTTTTGAAGAAAACTTCCTGTCCCTCCTGCTCAGTCTAATTACAAAGAATATGGGCATGACCCACTGTGTACCAGTTGACCAGACAGGCCAAGGTTGTCTCTTTATTAAAACCCAAAAGACATCATCAACTCAGTCCTACAGCACATTTCACTTTGTAGAGATGTTTATAAACTATTAAATATATACTTTTGTAAACACATTATGAATTAGTGCATGGTTGTTCACTGTGTCTTGTGTTTTAAAATTAATTAACCTGTTCATATGCTGAACTGTGCAACAGCCTATTAAAACTGTACTCTTAAGTTCTAAATATTAGCATGTGAACCCAAGCAGAATGTGATTACAGTAGGTAAGGCTTAGGAGGAGGCTGACTTCAGAGTAGTTCACTGTTCACTTTTTAAATGGAGAACATCAAGCAGAGAAACAGAAAAGCTGGCCTGAGTTAGAGGAAAACAGTGTGTTCATATGTGTTTCTGCATGTTGAGTGACCCTGCATACATTTACAGTATTTTCCAAAGAATTTTGTAAAACGGTGAGCACTGGAAAACTAACTGGATATGTCTCTCATCCAGCTAGTGGCTTTTTTTAGGCTGATGTGCATATTCTGTTCCTAGCTCTTAGGAACCCTTAGAGAATGAAGAACAGGACAGCAGTGAGGCTGCTACCACATACTAGCTGTAAGTAAATGTATACTTCAAGCCTTGTCTTCTAAATACCAAGTATTGCTGAAAATTGAAAAACATCAGTAGGTTTATTTTTTATTAATAGTCTTATACAAAGTTCTGACTTTGTTTTGTAAAATCAGATGGCTCTTCATGTGACATCGTTTATTTAAATTAAAACAGATGAAAAGAATTAAAAACAAACAAGCTGGGGTGCTGGGGGGTGAATAAGTTCCTTTGTTTTAAATGAAAGGTTTTCTATTTTTGGTATGTTAGTTTGAATCTTTGACTGGAATTCATACGTGTAATGGGTTATCTGTCATGGCTTGATATCACTGTACAATACCATGAATGTATTATGTGTCTGTTGTCTCTAATAAATTCTGAATCCCTTGAACAGCTACTGAAAATTCTGTCTTTAAGAATACAATTCTTAAAGGTGAAACCCTTGTCCATTTCACAAAGGTAGAACTCCAGTCAAGTGAAGGTCCCCACAGGAATGTCAGTTTTATCCTGCACTTCTCTTTGTGTGAGTGAATATGCAAGGGGCAAAAACACACAGAGCTCTGCACAGAGTGAGGCACGGAGCTCCATCACGTGTATCAGAGCATGGTGCAGTGTGTGGTAGGAAACCAGGCTCTACTGGTTGTGTTGCAGAGTAACTTGTCAAAAGTCAGCCTGTTAAGTCTCTCCGGGAAGCATTACAGAGCAAAAGAAATAGGATAGTCAGTAATTTTGCCATAGGCTTATTTTGCCCAGCAGTTATGTTTTATGTAACTAGAGACAAAAAGTACAATAAAACTACCTTGAGAGTGTTTTATTTGCCTTTCAGCATTCATCTTGGCCTTATCCTGATTTTATTTTCTTACAGAATCTCTAGTGGTTCTTTGGGACTGAGGGTGGGAGAAGCAAATGGAATAATTTCATTTTTCCTTCCCTTATGTAGACTGTCATTGGTTGCTTTCAACTGCTTAAAACTGAAGTTTTACTCACAAGACCTGGTATCATCAGCAGATGGTAAAATACTGTGGTTATGATGAAGTATCAGAAGTGCCTACATTTAAGGAGTCTTAAGGGAGTCATTGAAAACAGATTGCAGGTGGATTGTGTTAAAATAGATTTTCGTGACCTCTTCAGCTGATGTGATGATTCTTTGCAATAGCGAGGCTACTCAAAGTGTAATCTTGGTGTCCTCCTGTCCTTCTGTGATTTAGATTGGACCCTGCCGGGGGAAAGGAACTGCATTTTGGAGGATAAAATGCCCAACCCCAGTTGCTTCCTGAGCATTAACAGTGAAGTGGTCCACCGTCCTGGGTTCAAACCCGAAACAGCAAGAGCACTGCTTGGGGAGGAGTTCATAGCTCACACACACACATGAATCACTTAAGCTGTGTGTGGGACAGTCCCAGTTCCAAAGGGAGTAAAGCTGTACCCCTGCGAGGTACTTAAATTCCAAATAAAACCTCTCTGCAATTAGAAGCTGTGTAAAATGTAGCAGAACCTCTTTGAATTACTTCCCTTGATAGGAGAGTGTCCTAAATTTTTCACCACCCTCTTCATCAGCGGTGAGGGATCACAAGGTGGCAGATTACAAGGGTCGATGTTCATAACCTGCAGTGCAGGAAAGGTGATGTGAAGGTGTGGCTGAACCAGTGTGGGCACTCCTGGTAGCCCTGGAATCCTTTCTTCCATGGTCAAGCAATTCACCTTGGTCCAGCCTGTAGTCCTCACAGTGACAGTCAGATAATTCCACTTTTCTTGTCTTGGTGGAAGCTTAGATACTGATTGGAATATGTAACAGGTAAATCATACAGATATCCCACAGTGCCAAGCAACCTGCTTTGGCTCTACTTCATCTATAAAGTGAGGAGATAATTTGCCACTGTCCTTTTTTAAGTGTGTCTTCTTTCACTGGTCAGAATAGAAAGTTAATTGTAACCAAAGGGTTTCTCTCTCATGTCTAATGTAACATCTCACTGATTACTGACTAAAAAACTCACGTTACGAAAGAAAAATGCCTTTTTTAAAAATACTTGCACAGACAGATAGAAACAGTTCTCTAGCTGAGAAGATGGGAGGTAATTAGGTGGAATCTCTGCTTTTAACAAACAATCCACAAACTTCTTCCCTTTGAACTTTAGGTGGGGTAACCTAGGTTCCTTGCCTGGGTGCATGTATAGAGATAGATACGGCTGTGCATCTTGCCTACCTGGTAGTGTAACATCTTGTGATGGGACACTGTCCTCAGGGCAGGGACAGAGCTTTTTTTATTCCAGTAAATACTGGATTGATTTTTTCCCCATGTCTGGTGATGTCAGTTGTACTCATTCAGTGCATTCAACTGTCTTGTCATTTTTCTAGTGCTGTGTTTTCATTAACTGACATACAAGTGAGAGATTTCTGATGAAAGCACAGCTGGTCTAGTAGCAGTGTCTATTCCCTGAAGTAGGCAACTTCCATTTCAGCAGAAACTTGGAATTTTTCTCCCTTTGTCTATCCCTGCTGGGAGCCTTTCTTATGTAGATAACTTTCCTGATCGTGCAGTGACAGAATCAGATGCTGAGTCTTCTGACCCGAGGTAGGTGAAGGGGAGGTGGTTGATGCAGTGATCGTTGTCTGAGTCATTCACCAACATCAGGGGTGAGGACAGCGCTGTCATGGCAGGAAGCTTTTTCTTTACACGAGTGGTGCTGCTGAGGTCTCTGGTCAGGTTCTGCTTTTCCAGGGGAAAGCACAGGAGCAAACCTTGGGGTAGTGAATGAGTTTGTCTTAAAAGCAAACTGCCTGCCAGGGACCTGGCTACAGAGATCTGTGAGACTTGTACTTGTTGAAATCCTGAATATGGGAAAAAACCGTGATTGTATAGTTCAGAGGTGTTTTGTGTAGTTAATCCACAAAATTCACTAAAACCTGTAGGTGATATCTTTTCAAGAATATTGGGCCATATTGCATTTATCTTTTCCAAGTTGCAGCGTGCCAGCAACAAGGTGCTGTGTGACATCTTACTCTGCAAATGAGGAGATGACAGGTCTCAGCTCCTGTTCTGCTTCTAACTTGACAGATGCTACTTTTGAAACGAGAACTGAGAGTCTCTGTGCTACAACCATGGCATGTTGTCCTTTGGCCTTGAAGAGTTTTTGCTTCTTGCATTTCCATTTCCCTCCCAGCTCTGTAAACTCAGTGGTGCGGTTTTAACTTGTCTCACACAAGAAGTACAGTAGCTTGGGGCTTTAATTTGAGATGGATCTGGGAAGTGCCATTATAAGTTGCCAAATAGCAGTGTGTTTTGATTGCACTTTACATCAGACTTGGTTCACTGGCTTGTGTTTGTTCCATACCTTAGACCTCAAAGGTGCCTGAAGAAATGTATTTGCTGGTACCCTTGTTCCTGTCAGTATTCTGGCAGTTCTCTCCACCCTTCTGTCTCAAAAAGCTCTAGGAAAAATAGGGAAAATGTGCCTTCATTATTAATCCTACAGGTCTGCACAGGCGCAAATAAAGCGGAACTGAAATACAGCAGTTTTTCAGCTTAAGCAAACAATGGCCACAAGACGTATTGTCAGGCCTTTTTATCAGGCTCCATGTTTCCTGCATCCATGTCATCCGGCTTGGTGTGTACCTGATCCTGATGTGATATGTTGTAACATAAATTATTTTCATTCAATGAAGAGATCCAGCTGCTAAAAGCTGTACAATTTTTTTCTAATTTATCACCACATGGAATGCAAATAGGGCTGTACAAGAACAACTGAGAATTACGAGTCCCAGGGATTATTTTCTTGTTTACATTTTGAGATACACAAGTAAGGAAGAACAACTCATTTAAAACTTGGAAATCATAAGTCAGGATGCCTACAGCTCAGTCTTACATCTCTTATTATGTGTGTATGCCAAAGCATATGCTTTTCCATTATTTCATTATTTGGTCTCCCCTGGTCATGTACCTGCTAATGTTCCTCAATAGTTTTAGTGCTGAGAGCCTTCTGTTCAGTCATAAAGGTTGTTGGGTTTGTTATTCAATTTTTTGCATACTGACTTCTGTTGTAGCTATTGCCATTTTTCAGCCCTGGTGTTGGAGCAAAGGCAGGCACAGTTGTGATGGTCAAGTTACCAGCTGTCCAAGGCTGTAGTGTCAGTCTTGGATTAGACTCTCTCTGAAGGTGCTGTCATTGGTTAATACTTTAATTCATTGATTAATATTTGAATTCAGTTTGCACAATGTACTATAATACAGGAGCATGAAGAAGGAATCTGGGACCATTGCAGTTGCTGTCACGTTGACACAGATTAGGGGCAATTTTAATTATACTAGATTATTTTAATTATTAACTATTTTAATTATACTAGATTAAAGCTGTCAGCTGTATGCATGTCCTAATCCTGTCTATTTCAGTATCTACAGGATCCTGTTCAGTTCTTCACTGCCCTTGGATAGCTACTCAAGAATCTCTTCCTTCCCATTTGCCTTGCCAGGCAAGCAGGTAAGGATCACCAACCTTAGCTTTATCTTTGGATGACAGATTAGGATTTCTAAAGGAAGTTTGTTCAAGGTACATCCTGGATTTAACCAATATCACTCCTGGACTCTACCTGTTGCTCTACGGTAGCATGGATTACCCATGTTTTCTATATTGTTTTTGTCACCCTGCCATGGCAGTCTTGGCTACCTCAGGCCGTTTCAAATGGCATTTTGTGCTTTGTTTTAGCCAAATTGGATCAAGGCCCACATGCCTGCTTTAGTATAAGTTGTCTGTGAAATAATGAAATTCCACTGACTCTAATGAATAGATTTCCATGGACCATTCTGGGAACTTCATGCAGGTATTTCTCTGAAGCTGAAATACACATATGGCAGTTCTGTTTTCCAGTACTGGCATGTTCTTTGCAAAGATCAAACAGAGGGCATCCATAACTGGATGTCCCAGCCATGAGAAAGTTGGACAGTTTTAAGTGAGTCGTCAGCAGAGAGGTTCAAGGCACTGGATCATGTACATCCCTGAAAGGAGGCCATAGCTGTGGGCATGCAGACTCTGTGAGCAGTGGAATTCGCTGTGAGGTGTGGATTAAGTGTGGATCCAACTCACGTTTAGGCTTTAATTTGTTTGCCTCTATAGTCACCCACTTGTTTTCCAAGAGAAGCTGTAGTACAGGAGTCATAGTACAGGATTGTTCAGGGAAAAAGTTAATCCTATCATGTTTTCATCCAGCTTGTTACCTTGAAAAAATCTTTGTTTCCCTGAGCCCAACTTTACCAGAAGTTGAGACTTTCACATGCAATAAAGGAGTACCAGCCCCATCACTGAGCACTGGGATACTTTTCCCACACTCAAATGCCCATGGATGGGGCTTGGAGCAACTTGGGCTGGTGAAATACGTTCCTGCCCATGGCAGGGAGTTGTAATGAGATGATCTTTAAGACTCCTTCCAACCCAAACCATTCTGTGATTCTGTGATAGCTATAATGAGCAATCTCCCCCCCAGAACCATAGGATATGGTGATGTCCCAAGAAGACTGACTGCTTTTCCCTAAATTTATTAGTGGATGATACAGCAGCAGAGAGCACCACATTCTCAAAATGCCATCTTCTCAGAAGCTGGAGCAGTGTCAAGTGTATTTCACACAACTGGGCACATCAACCAAGCATAAATCACAGAGGAGATAATTACATGGCCTCAGGAAATCAAGTAGCTGTTCTGTTATGCCCAGTTCGGACTCTGAATCTTCCCATAGCATCCCGTTGCCACGATAGCTAGGCTTCAGATGTGCTTTCTCTGATCTCTCTTATTTACCTCCTTTCAGGTGTTTTGTGAAGGTTAAAATAGCAAATACAAAATGTTCAGTTCCTGGTAGTGGAAAGATGCCAGGCTAGGCATAAATTTTAACTTTACTAAGGTAGAGATTTGCATGAATTACATGAATTTCTACTCATACTGCAGTTTTCAAATGTCTCTTGAGAATTTTATTGATTATTTCCCTCATATTTTGTTTAATTCTGTAAAATCCAGCATGACTGAGGGTATGAAGGAGGATTCCTTTTTTTTTATTGATACTGGCTTAAATAATTGAAGAAATGAGGTTTACTTGAATTTGAAATATTACAGTGAATTCCTGCTGGCACAATAAAAGACAGATTTCATCCCAGTGCTCCATGGATATCATGGAAGCTGTTTTCCTTTTCGCACGTATGAAGAGTTTTGCCAGTCTCCTTTAAGTCCTATATACCTGATGTCAGGTATCAGGTATCCAAGTGGTTCTTAATTCATCTGTTGCATCCATCTGTCTTATCTTCTCTTGACCTTTTAAAACTGCAAGTTCTTCTGAGCAAGGATCATATAATTACATTTGCATAGTGATTATTACCAAAGTAATAATCACTGAATCAGTCAATATTCCTATTATATAAATAATTATGGAAGAAACCAGCGATCCAAGCCCAAATGACAAAGCATTTGTAAATAACATAGCTAGATCTTGATGGTTAAACTAACTGTAAAATGAGAAGGGACAGTGCATAGTTACATAAAGGCCTGGGAAGAAAAGGTGTATTCACATATTTTCACTTTGGTCATCCTGAAAACACCATAAAAAAGAAATTAAGGTTTTGTTTTCTGATTCACAGTGAGAAGGACTGTCAGCCATTGGTTTTAAACTAAACTGTGTAAGCACCCAGTTAAATCATTTAAGCTTGCTGCACTGTGCCAAATGACTGGTGGAGAACAAAACAGGAGATATATTCAGAAACCTTAACATTACACAGGAGAGAGCTGGAAAAAAATGGCCAAAAGTCGAGTCTGAAAAATGTTACTGTTAAGGGGACAATAATGCCTTCCTGTGACTATCTGGCTCCACACCATGAAGTCATGTGTTGGATTGCAAAAACAGTTATCCAAGGTTTATCTGTAACAAAATGATGGAATGATAGAATAATTTGGGTTTAAATGGGCCTTTACAGACCATCCAGTTCAACCTCCCTCCCATGGGCAGGGACACCTTCCACCAGACCAAGCTGCTCAGAGCCCCATCCAACCTGGCCTGGGACAGTCCCAGGGATGGAGCAGCCACAGCTTCTCTGGTTGACCTGTGCCAGGGCTTCCCCACTCTCATTGTAAAAAATTTCTTCCTCATATGTCGTCTAAATGGACCTTCTTTTAGCTTAAAACCTTCATCCCTTTTCCTCTTGCTAGAGGTCTACTAAAAAGTCTGTCCCCATCTTTCTTGTAAGTACTCGGTAAGTTTTGACAGTCCGCCCAGTGGAGCACCACCACCACCACAGGGAAAAGCTGTCATTATACAGCTCCAACTGTTAAAATGCTTATTCAGGAAAGAGATTTCAGAGTTCTAACACTATTTTTAGGAAAACATCATTTCATGCTCAGTAGCAATCCAAGAGCAGTTGAACATTAGGATTTGTTAGAATTAGAGAATGTACAGAAAACATGCTGCTGCACGTGTGCGTGTGCGCGTGTGCATCCACACACTGAATGCAAGCAAAGCTATTGCAGTCCGTTTCCAAAATGGGTTGGGCCTAGAGAATAGGAAAATGAGTAAAAAGCATAAGCAAGGAAAGAAAATACCTCCTAACACAGGACCAATAGCTGGACCAGGAAGCTTCAGTCTAGGAAAGTCTGAAGAGTGATGAATCTATGAAGAATGAGGTGACAGAATTCTTTAAAATCTGCAGTGCCTTGTCCAGTTCTGAGCTACCTGGTACAAGAAAGATAAAAACTTGCTGAGGAAAGGATTTTACTGTAAGGAGAGGCTGAGAGAGCTGGGGATGCTCAGCCTAGAGAATAGAAGGCTCAGGGGTACCTTATCCATGTGTGCAAACAGCCAGTGGGAAGGAATGAAGAGGGTCATTCTGTTCTCCATAATGCCCAGTGGGCAAGAAGCTGGAGGTGGTCAAATCTGGGGACAAGTTGCCCAGAGAAGCCTTGCAATCTCCATCAATGAAGATGCAGAAAACCCAGCTGGAGATCACCTGCTCCAAGTAGCCCTTACTGAGCAGAAGGGTTGGACCACGTGGTCTCGAGAAGATCCTTCTATTGCAAGATATTCTGTGAAAATCTTGAGTGTAACAGAAAAAGCAGTGAAGAAGAAATTACTGTATTTTTCTCTTTCTTAGTGAGCAGATGGTATCAAAAGAAAATTAACAGGACAAAGGTTGGAAACAAATAAAAGAAAGGGCTTTTTACACGGTGCATGATTGAACTGTGGAGCTCTTTATCATAGTGTTTTGTGGATCCTAAATAGCAATTAGATAAATGCACGGAAGAAACATTCATCAAGGTCAGTTAAATACAGTATTACTCACGAATCTTGAATTTCCTAAATCTGCAAGTCATTGGAAACTGAGACAATAAACAGAAATATTCATATATTCTTTCCATTGTAGTCTCACTCTTCTTTTGACTTTTGTTACTTGTCACACTTGAGGACATGACATGATACAGCTGACCTTGCATAGCTGATCTTATGTTTAGAAGTACAATGAATGTGCGCTTTGTGATCCATTTCACTGCAAATGCTCTGTAAAAAAAAAAANCTCTGATGAGCTTGTAAAAAAAAAAAAAAAAAAAAAAGAAAGCGATAGATCTCTGTTTGTCTTAGAAAAAGAAAATATGCCTTAGGAAGAGAAAGACATTATTTGCATAGAGGTCAGGTTTGTTCAGCAAGAAACTTCCATTCTCATATCTGCTTTTGATGAGTGCTGTATTCCAAGGCTTTTTTTAAAATTGATATTTAATATATAATACAGGAAATTCCATACTGAAAACAATTCAAGCTCAAGTGAATATTTGATGTGCTTTTCAGAGGCTTGATGTACTTCTAAAGTATACAAGTATAAATAAAATTACTTAAATGACTTAATGTCAAATGGGAATTAGGAAATCTGTGACTTTTGCAAAACACAAGAGTGTATCAGGAGAGTGAAGACTTTCCTGTTTAAAAAAGGAAACCTTACAGTTTTAGAAAAATCTGAAGCATATGCTGAAAAAAGGTTTTATCATAATTAATTCTTAGGCAAAATACAGAAGAACTTGATTTGCACAAGCCAGAAGATTGCTATCTCTGTAATGGACTAAAATTGAGGAGACTGAACCCTGGGTGTTATCTTTAGTTTTGGTTATGACAAATAGACAAGTTAATAAGCAGCTACACCATTGGGTTGTCGTGCAGGGAAGGAAAAGTCTGGGTCAGAGTTTTTATAGTTCCTTTCTGGTTGAAGACCTGTGTGCTCAAACAGAGAAGGATAAGTGGTTGTGACAGGGTTTTGTGCAGCGAATCTGTACAAGGTTGAAAATGTTGAGAAATTGGACAGTGTGGGGATTAATTGAAGTCTGGGCGAGCAAGTTTTCTCTTGAAGATGAGAGCAGCTGAAGCTGCCTTTGAACTGATGTCAGTGGGACACTGTGATTAAATACATCTTGTTTTTAAAGCACTGCTGGTCCCCATGGAGCAGTGATTAGGAATCAGATCAATTATGCTTCGGTATTGGTTAAAGCTGCCTTTTTTCCTGCTCTTGCCGGCACTCCAAGTCTTTGGAATGAGATGGTAGAAAGGAGGAACTCCAGATTACTAACCTGGGAATGCTGTTAGTTTTGTTTGGGTAGGAAGAGTCTCATGGAATATCACATCTCTTCCTTCCTCTAACTTCATTTAGAATCTTCCAGTTTTGGGGTTTTGGTTCTGTTTTCTTTTTTTTTTTT
>VZRN01001864.1:147617-190149 GCA_013397935.1 Dasyornis broadbenti | reverse complement strand
TTTTCCTTTTTTTTTTTCTTTTTTTTCCCCCCCATATCTCCCCTGGGTGAGTACTGACTTCTGTGGCCAGCACTTGAGCCTGATGCACACTGTGTCTTGAAGCTGTAGTGAACTTCATCTGAAGAACTGAACACAGCTGTAACTGTTCTAAGTCCCTTTGTCTGCAGTTTGATTGCTTTGATAATATTCTCCAATTATGTGTGATGATCATTAAAGAACATTTAAAACATTGTGCACAAAATAAACATGTAATAGTGCTAGAAGCAGAATAAAAAAGGTTGTTATTTAAATGCTGACATCATAGGGAAAGAAAAAGGAGGAACCTGAGTGCTTAAAATGGCTTTTAAGCAGAATTTGAGTGTCTGTGATGCTGACTTCACCCACTGAGTCATATCACTTTGACAAATCTCTCAGTCACTCTGTTTGACCTTAAAGTTTGTGCCTCAGGTTAACCATGAGATTATGCCTGTTTTGCTGGGTTTAAACACCACCAGCACTTAAATCAGGACTCTGAGTGCAGTTGAGCCTCTCAGTTTGTGGCAGCCTCAATCTGATGGGTTTGCTCTGAAGAAATATGAAAAAAAATGCGCTTCAGGAAACTCAGACATCACACAGATTTTTGCCAGCCATAGTACAACAGTTGTCAGCCAATGATGAAAGTTCTCCAGAAGGAGAGCCAAAGCCTGTGTCCTTCCTGGGCTCCAAGGCTGCAAACCAGGAGCTGGCGGCATTTTGCTGAGTGCTGCTTCTTTCCATGGGCTGTTCCGTGATTTCCCTCAGAAATCTCTCTACTGAGTGAAAGTCCTACCGTACTCCAGGGACTAGGGCAAGGCCTTGGCAAGAACCTCTCAGTGTGGCATAATCCGCCAAGTTGTTGGAGTTCTCATTCATTAGAGCTCAACAAAGCAGCTAGTTTTGATGACTGATTGACATTAATTACCTTTAGGATATAATCCCTCCTGTCTCTGACTATTTAAATACTCGCCTGAAAAGTCAAGTGAGAAAAAAAGACAAAAATCCCTCGTGGTAACTGCTTCTATATCCACTATTCTTAGCCCATTGGCTGTTAATTATTCACTGTGTGTGAGCTCACATTGTACCTTGCAGAAAAGGCACCATGAAAGATGTTACAGATAGCATTTATGAACACAAAGAGCTTTGAAAAAACACTTTTAGTCCATAATAGTCAAGCCCAGCCTACACTCCTGTGAGTCAATTGCGTCTCAGATGGTTTGGACAGACTTTTCTAAATCTCAGCACACAGTGATTTTGTTCTCTTTAATCACTCTTCCACAGAGGGACTGCTATGAAAGCAAACCCTGGCCCTGCTGACAAATGGAACTGAGGGTATTGGAGTTTTCTCCCTTTCCCAAAAGAAGTCAAAACTACAGGTATATTTGTATATGTATATTTTGTTAAGTTTGTTTTCACCTCAATGTTTTCAACTGGTGGAGCTGTTTGATTAGCTGAAATCAACTGTATCATATGGAAATTACATCTGCCGCAGGGAAAGACCCAGAGTGACACAGCAGGACATGAGAGGCTGCTCTGGAAGAAATAGTTTTCCCCTGAAGGCAGTAGAGCTCATTCTGGGATTTCACTTTAATCATGTGCTGCGGTCTCTCAGTATGTAAAAAAGACCCCAATCGAAAGGGAATTACTGCCTGCAGATCACAAGGTCCAAGAGACATGAAAAATAATGTGCTGCTTCCATGGGAATGATTTAGTGGCTCAGCACAGGTCTCTTAGAAAAAGGGCTTCTTTAATTTTCTTTCCTCCTGAAGGATGAGGAGAGCACACCTGTGCTGTGGCTCAGAATACCTGTTTCTGATCTTACTCATAGTGTGTTTCCATGGGAGATTTTCTCTAGCAGCAAACCCAGTTTGGGACAGACTTTTCTATTGTCCCACGGCTCATTCCTGCCTCTGTTACACTGTGAGATTGTGTGTGATGAAATCATATGAATTAACATGAAGCACAGTGAAAAATGCAGGATTCTCCTGAATGAAGAAATTGGATGAAAAAAAGTTTAACTGAGAGAAATTACTAATGTACTTAAAAGTACTTCCAGTTCAAAGAAAGATATACCTTTTTAACACTTAAATGAAGATAAATCAATTTCTATGCACTGCTTAGAGCTCCCAAAAACTGTGATATGAGTTAAAAAAGCTCATGTTGAGGAATGCATGTACCTGCTGAGCAGTACTATGGAAGGAAACAGAGACTCCAGAGCTCCATCTTTCCCACTCCATAAGTCTTTGGGGAATGTCTTTATATTTTGGAAAGGCAGCTGAGCTTCCAGAGTAAGTCTCGTTCTTTCTCCATGATCTCAGTGTCTTCTAAGGTCTTTCTGCGAAGGTTTCAAATGCTTTGGAAAAATTTCATTGTGATCTGAGGGTGGTTTAGAAGATCAGTGCCCATTCATCTTGATGTCTAGTCTTTTAATAGTCCGATAATCTAGTGGTATAAATGACAGGCAGAGAGACATTTTATGAGACGGATTAAAATTCTTGGAAACAAGGGGTTTAATAGCCATTAAAAGTCATCAGGCTTCTTTATTTCCTCAGGCACACCAGCAAAGTTATAGGAGACTGCTGTGGAGTTGAATTAGGTGAACTGAAGCTGTCTTCTAGGAGACATGCACATGTGAAGGGAAGGAAGCAAAATCAGAATCAGTTACAAAATGAGAAAAAAAGCAGCGTTGGCTTTGATTCCTTCCAGGGACTGACCAAATCCAAGGGGACATCTCTTGGACACCCCAAACAATGCACTGGAACAACTGGTTCTTTCAACATTAGTCACTCAGCTGAATTTTCTTGTGCCTGCCAGTGTGCAATTGGTGACACTATTCCTTGTTTTAGTTTGGGGTTTTTTTCTCCTAAAGCTAGGGGCCTTATGAAAATTTCTGGTGTGCCTTCTCTGTTTGAGGATTCTTGCTCTCACACTGCAGCTCTTTCAATCAGCAGAGATATTAATATGGTCTCCCTTCTTGATTAGAGATTCATTTACATGAAACATATATTTTCAAAATCTCTTTGTGACCTCCCCATCCACCAGATATAGTTAGAACCAGCCGGCAGCTTCAGCAGTTATACTGTGAGGAAGCTCAGGTGGATGAAAAGTGATAACATAAACCTTCCAGCATTGAAAATGTTCTCCTTAGCTTTGATCTCTGTCAAATAAAATGTTGCTAGCTAATTTCTCCTCTACCAATCCCCAGAATATGGGATATTAGGAGCTTGGATTTTATATGAAAGAATAAACTCTGAACTCAACATGGTGTCTTACTGAAAAATGCTGTTTTATCAATGTGGATCCAGGGGCAAAATCATCATCACCTTTGTTAAGAAGCATTAGCCCTCACTTCTCATCACCTGTACTGAACAAACTACTGTTTTTAGACACTTTATTGTTGTAAATATTAAATTTTAAACAATCAACATTTTCTGCAGTTTCACCTTCTGCGTATGGCCTTCCCACTGTCCTTCAGTCTCTTTTTTAAAACTGTGGGGTAAGTTTGGGCAGCAGTTTCATGAATGCAAATGGACAATATTCATGATAAAGCCTGGACCTATCCCCTGCAAGGTAATCCTTGTCTACATTTTATTGCAAGCAGCTTGAGCAGTCTGAGCCTGATGAAGGTTTTGAAGTCCTGCTCTGCAGCCTGAGGAGCTCCTCAGCTTTTCAGACAGCTCTAACGGGGCACTTGGCTGGGATTACACAAAGTTCAATCAAGGCACAGCAGTTACAACAGCCTTGTGCAGCTTTGTGATTCGGGCTTCAAGCTTTCCAGTAAATTACTACTTCCACAGCCTTGATGGTCTGTGATTTCACCTCCTTCGCAGAGAAACCTTTTTTCCCAAGTTTAGACATCTGCAGAGAAGCTTGCGTGGCTGTAGGTGAGACAAGGGGGCAGAGGATGATCCCTCGGGCTAAGGCAGTGACACAGTTAAGGGCACAGTAATCTTTCTCTCCTAGAAGTGATGGAAAAGCTCCATAATGGAGCAGAGATTCCCTGAGCTGGGCAGATGTCACATTAATGCAATACCCAGGTGTACAGTGGGAGCTAATTGAGGCAATTGAGCGGGATATCAGAGCGTCG
This sequence comes from Dasyornis broadbenti, assembly GCA_013397935.1. NCBI lineage: Eukaryota > Metazoa > Chordata > Aves > Passeriformes > Dasyornithidae > Dasyornis > Dasyornis broadbenti. Next base: position 186,047 of record VZRN01001864.1, on the reverse strand, counting down.
CAGGAGTCGCCAGCCCAGCACGTGGGACCCAGGTGTGCAGCGGGAGCAAATTGGATCAGGGAGCGAAGGCGAGACGAGGCTTTGACAGGGGAAGCAGGAGGCTTGGGAGGGAGGAAAGAAAAGAAAATAAAAGAATCATTAAATTAAGGAGTTTAGTACAGCAAGGAGTGGTGGGTAGTGTTGAAAATAAATGTGCTGTGTGTGGCTCAGTGCAGGGCTCTGAGGGCAGTCAGCAGGATTTGATGGAAACCCCATGATGATAGCTGGGGAGGGCTCTTCCTTGCCCAGATTCCTTGATGCTGCTGCTGCTGCTGATGATGATGATGTGATGATGATGATGATGGTGCTTCTTCAGCAGATGCTTGGTGGCAGCATTTAATTCCTTCCATGAGAGCCCAGTGTGCAGTCTGGGAGGGGAGGAACGCACGGGGGAGCTCCAGGGATGTGCATGCTCCACAATCCCCATTGTTGAATCACTGAGGTTGGAAAAGACCTCTAAGATCGAGTCCAAACATTGACCTAGCAATGAGCTGAAACCTTCCTTGAGCAGACAGGATAGGGGTCCTGCCTTTCTGATAGAGGCAGGTGTCTAAAGCACTCATTTCACACCCATTTTGAGGCGTTTTAACATTTCCTCCATTTTAAAGGCAGCCCGAAGGCCGCTCTGAGCTGCTGCTGGGGAACAGACCTGTCCTCCATTGGAGAGTGTGGAGAGCTGGGTACAACAAGGGCTGGGCCCTGTCCACCTCCAATGCCAACTTAAAATGAGCTACAATACATCCTGACTCACGGGTAGTGTCTGTTTCTAACCAAATAAGCTTGGCCACCTGAAAGCTTTGCTGCGTCAGGCCTCTGTTGCTGTAGGATGTTGCAACATCTGCCTGGAGGGTTTGTTTGGTCCATGGAGTTAACCACTATAATCTTTGCGCTGTTTGCAGGGTGAGCAAGTGCTTTGTGCATATTAAGCTGGTTTACTGCTTCTGTTTTCTGATATAAGTTAGCAGTGATGTGAGCATGGTGTCAGTTCTGAGTTTCCCGTGGAATCTGGCTTGTTTTGCCACCATCTGTCTGCATTACGGACTTTCAAAACTGTAGGCTGTGAGATAAAGACTGATAGTTTATCAAGCCACCTTTCCGATGTTCAGCTTTTTTCTGGCAGGCTGATGAAAACGTGTGTTGAATCCTCATCCTATCTTAGAAGCAGAACTCAACCCTAAAGAAATAAAACTGAGCTAGGGAGGTTTAGATTGTATTTTAGCGAAAAAATTCTCCAAAAAGGTGGTCAGGCACTGGAACTGGAACAGGCTGCTCTGGGGCAGTGGTGGAATCACTGTCCTGGGAAAATGTTCAAAAATTGTTAAATGTGGCACCTGAGAACGTGTTTATGTGGTGAATCTGCTAGTGGCGGGTTAATGTTAGATTTGATGGTCTTAGAGGTCTTTCCAACCTTAATGATTCTGTGATTCTAAGTAGTAACTATTCCTAGAAAAAGCTAGTGAAGTGGTTTAGACCTCAGTGCGCAGGGCCTTGTATGACTCTTTATCTTCTTTAAAGGAGAAGGTTCAAAACAAAATATACCCAGAAGGCTGGGGGAGGAGTGGTTTATTTCTCTGAACAGCGGTTTCTTTGGGAAAAAAAAAAAGGGTTCTGTAGAGGATATGATGGCACTGTCTTTTTCAACTGGACTTGCTATGTGATTTCTGACATGTGAAAATATAAAGAAATACATTTAACTTCTCATTCATCAAAGGCATCTGATGGTGCTGGCCTGATTGCAGACCTGTGAAGTGCTTTGGGATCCATATTTTTAGTTTACTCACCTGAAAAGGTGAGTTTTGTGCTGTTTTATAAAGGAGTAGACTTCAGAGAGTATGATTTCTAGCCTACCTTCTACTTCTTTTGTTTGGGGAGGCTCAAGAGTGTTTCCAGTAATAAATTGAGCATTTACCTAGTTCACAGTAATTTTCATGACACCTTGTTTTGGGTCTTTAGGTGACTTCTTGGATTCCCACTTTGCCTGTATAATTTCTTCTCATCCTCATTTAGGTTCTGTGAAGTCAAAATTAGATTAGAGACTCTAGTTTTAAAAGACCATTTATGTACATTAACTCAGGGAAATAAAACCCCACCCCACAACACTTCGGCACTGAGCAAGGTCCTAACTGCTGTGCAATCACATTGAACTGAATCTGTCCTAAAGTTTGTTCTCCCCAGGCAGAATGGGCACAGCAAACCATTTGACTGAATGGCTCCCCTGGGAGTAGTTATATCCTACACTTTTTCTGTGGCACACAAAATTCCCTGCCATCCCTTCAGCCCTGTTGATATAGCTGCAGTTTAAACCAGGCCTGTGAAATTATTTGGGTTAAAACAAACCGTTAAGCATTATTTATTGCTTCAATTTTTTACGTTTTTGCCTTGTCCAACATCAGTGTAGACTCTGTTGTGCTGGTACAGCAGATGGGAGGCAAAGGGGATGAGGAAACGGAAGGGGAAAGGGAAAGGGAAAACCTTTAGAGAAAGAAAATGAAGGAGTGTCTGTATCTCCATACTTTCCTGCTGTGCTCTTTTCTTTCTGGATAGACAAGGGTTTGAGCTAGGCACATCAGTAATAGCCAGTTCCCTTTCAAACGGAAAAAAGACAGACTGTGACCCCCAAGTTAGGAGGGAAGTGCAGGAATGCAGTGTAGTGCATGCATTTTCCTGGCACATATGATAGATTTCTTTTTTATACCCCTAGCATTTTGTAATTTGAGCTGCTGCCTGCTATTTGTTTTACTTTAATCTGTGTCATTTCTCTGTGTTTATTATCTTCCTTCCCACTGTCCCTCAAGTTCTGCATTTCTATCCAGCCTCCTACAATATTAGCAACCCTTTTCATGAAGGGAGGACTGTGTTTGTGGCGAGAGAAAACTTCAATAAATTATCCATGCAATTTGTAACTGTCAGAGTACAAAATACAAAGTACTTAAAAAAAAATAAATAAAACAAATGTTTGCATTTACATTCCATACCGGGAACTTTTATTTTCAACTAAAACTAAACCCTTTATCTGAACTGTCAATGTTATAGATGGTGCCTTTATATATTTAAAGATTTGCATAGTTTTTATCAAATTGATGCTCTTAACTGATTTAACATTCCAGTCGTTTATTTAGAAAGGGTGGAAAGATAATATTTTAAAAGAATATGAAAAATGGATCGCCTTTATTCAGGTCAGTTCATTAATCTGCCTTGCATTATTTGACTTCAGACACAGCAGCTCTTTCTGGTGTTTGTTCAGGATATTTTGTCTGAGAGTTGCATTCTGGGATTGGTCATCCATCTTGGTTTTCAAACTGTATTTTTAAATTGTCACTTCTCCCATGCTCTTTTGTTACCAGAAGTCCACACATCGTGGTAAATGTCCTGACCAACACTGAAGATTCAGGAATCAGTAGTTGAAGCAAGGAGGTTTGGTTTGGTTTGCTTTGCTTTGCTTTACTTTACTTTATTTGAAGCCTTATGTTAAGTTCAAGATTGCATTTTCAGATCTTGAGATCAGTTTTAACCTACTGTCTACTGCGTGTTTTGTGACCGTTCTCCACGGATGGTGCCAATCTCCTGCGGTTCCCCAAAACTGCAAATTCCTGACTCTGTCAGAGCTGCTTTTCCCTGTCCCGGTGCTGGGTAAGGCCTGTGCCTACCCAGTTCAGGCAACAAGCCAACAAAATCCTGATCCATCACTTTTATAGTATTGGATTTCCTATGGCTGAGCTCACTGAACTGATTTACTCAGCCAGCTCAAGAATGCCAGGGGGAGTGCCAATGGGTCTGGGTGTCTCTCTGTGGCAGTCCCAGTTTAACTTATCCTGCCATGGAGCAGAACCTTTGAACTACCTCAGACTGTTGATACTGCAGATTTTAGCACTGAAAGTGCCCATTTTGGTCCCTGGTGTCTGGTGTGTGATAGTTTGTTTAACAGTCTTAACCAGGGAAATGATACCAAGGAGTATTCAGTCCAGTGCACTAAAGTATAATAGAATTGGATAGCAGGAAGGTTAGGTCAAATAAATTCAAATGGAAAAGAATGAATTCTGTCAAGGTGTTTAAGCACTTTGTAAGCTTGGCAAAGAAGGTGGTAAATTTGCAATGGAGCATTTACACCGAGACTGGATGTCTTACTTAATGATAAGCTATAGTTCAGCCACCAGCAAGTTATTGGGCTTGATAGTGTTCAGTTAGGGAGAAAGAAAGAATAATTCCCTCCGCCACGGTAGGTGAAATCCTATGGCCTGTGTTAAACAGAAGGTCATGCTTGCAGAGGGCTATGATCAATTCCCCTTCGAGATCTATGAATCTCTGCTGGTAGGTGTTTTAGGTTTCCATTTGCTCTGTGTTTTACTGAATATGTGAGGGGAAATCCCAGACCTCTGTATGTGAAATTGGTTGTAGCTGTATTAATCTCTCAGAAGCTCTCTGGCCTTTGGAAACATACACTTCAACGCAAACAGTGACAGACTGCGGTGTCATCTAGGCACTCTCAGGTTGCTAAAGCCCTAGAATTTGTGCTACAGTATTAAAAGTGTAAATCCTGTTTCTGAAAAGGAAGTGGAAATTGGACATAGGCTTTTTCAAATTTAGACTTTTGTACCCCATCATCCAAATGAGTTTTGGACCCTGAATATTAGGCAGCCTGGATTCACATCTGGGAGAATCCAATGACTGAACAAGTGCAACAGAGAACCCACAGTAAGAAATGTCTGAAAGCACTGGGTATGTAAGTCCATGGAGAGTCCAACTCTGAGACTAACTTTTTTCTTTTAAACTCATGAAGTAACAGTTTCCATTCCTCTACCTGATGTTCTGTGTTATGTCACTCGGGAATGGGAGTTCAGACTCCACCTGGCTGAGATGGTGGGGTTTATCCAAAGTAAGAGGTTCTTCACAAGCATCATAGAATCACACAATGTCCTGAGCTGGAAGAGACGCACAAGGATTATCAAGTCCAACTCCTGGCCCTGCACAGGACACCCCAGCAATCCCACCCTGTGCCTGAGAGTGTTGTCTAAACACTTCTTGAACTCCATCAGGCTTTGTGCTGTGCCCATTCCCTGGGGAACCTGTTCCAGTACCCAAACACCCGGGGGGAGAAGAACTTTTTCCTGATATCCGACCTAAACCTCCCCTGACACAATTTCAGGCCATTCCCTCAGTCCTGTCATTGTCACCACAGAGCAGAAACTGGTGCCTGTCCCTCCTCTTGCCCTCACGAGGAAGCTGTAACTGCAGTGGGGTCTCCCCTCAGTCCCCTCCTCTTCTCCAGCTGAACAGACCCAGTGGCCTCAACCTCTCCTCACACGGCTTTTCCTCAAGACCCTTCACCATCCCTGTGGCCTCCTTTGGACACTCTCTAATGGCTTTATATCCTTCTTATATTGGGACACCCAAAACTGCCCCCAGCACTTGAGGTGAGGCTGCTCCAATGCAGAGCAGAGCAGGACAATCCCCTCCCTCGACTGGCTGGTGATGCTGTGCTCCCTCCCTCCCCCCGCCCAAAAAGACATCCCAGACAGAAAAAAGACCAAAAACCCCTCAACATTCCTTGCCACAAACCCAACCAACCAAACAAATCAAAATACACATTCACACAAAACCCCCCCATAGTCAATACATGATGGTTTCCATTTTAAAATTATCATTCCCGCTACCTTCAATCCTCAGTGAAGTCTGTGCTCTTCCTGAAGCCTCCCCAAGTTCAATATGGAGCTAGAATCAGAGTTCAAATGTTCTTCTGTCTGCAAAGCTGGTCTGCTCCTGTTGCCCTGAGGTTTCACTGGTCCATGGAAAGAAATACTAACCCAGTGAGTGTGTTCCTCTTTCTGACAGCTTCCTATGAGCATTAATTACACTGGAGGATCCACAAAACTGTGTGAGAAGTGTTATGAGCTCCCATGCCCTTTGGTCCCTTTGTATATAAAGCCCTAACATCAGGATTTAGCTTATTCATGCAAGAATCTTTGGTTTATTTTTTAAAAGTGAAAATCTCTCTCAAGTGCAAAGAGGAATTCACAATTTCCACCTAAGAGGAAGCTGGAAGCTTCAAATTGCAACATAAGAATTTTCTTTCTGAATGTTGTGATTATTAAACTTGATTTCACCATTTTTGGGGTGGGAAGGGGCAGACCACTGCAGTTATTCAGCCTCTCTCAAATGCCTCTACTTCCTGCTATTCACTGCTGTTACAGAGAACAGTGAATCTTGCTGCTTGTCAAGATCATGTGGATCCAATACAATGGCAATTAACGATGTGTTATGGCAGCTCTGAGCACAGGGCTGCAGCTCTAATGTGGGCAAAATCCCCCACTGCTGTCTCTGCCTAAGCAGCAAGCATCTCATCCGTTTTCCTTGTTTCCTCTCTTTGATGTTCTTACTGAAATTAATCACTTGACAGCAGCAAAGGCTTGCAACTGGCCTCCTGTGACTTAGCTATCTATCATGGATTTTATTAAATATAATAGTGCGAAACCTTCTTGCATTCAGACCTGTTTTGATGTTTGTTTAGGAAGTTCATGAGTTATTATCTCCCTCCCAGCACCCGATGAAGCCATGCAGAGCTTAGGAGCTGCGCCTTGGAATTGCACGGTCACGGCTGTGGTGGCCATCCAAAGAGCTTGTTGCCTTGGGAATTAAACTAAGCTTGCCCTGCTCCTTAAGCCCAGTTTGCTGCCTTTTTATCTCCTGGTACAGATAAAAGGGAATCTCTTTGACAGGTTTGCACAGAGCCTGTGAGACACACTGGGGTCGTATCAATTCTGTCATGCAATGTACATTTGGGTCTGGGAATGGTTCTCTCTTCCGTGTCTTTTCTAGGCTGTGATCTCCCTGGACCAAAACCCCTGGACTTTTTTGACTCACAACGAGTCTGGAGTGTAACTCTCCATGAAAAGACAGGGCTGCTTTTCAGGAAGGGAAGCAGGTACATGTTACCTATCCAAAAAGGTAGAAATGTAGTCAAAGTTAATCATTTAAGGTGATCCTAAACAGATGTCAGACAGGAGCACAAGGAGCCTGTTTGAGTGGCTTGGACTGGATATTAGACAGGGCCCTGAGCAGCCTGGTTCAGTGGAAAGTGTCCAGGGGTTGGAAAAAAGTTCACAGAGCAAGTCTGTGTCTTGTTGGAGAAGCCTGAAGGTCCTATCCAGTGCCTGACTAAGGTCGGTGTCTCATTTGCCATCCCGCTGAAATCAGTGGGATCCCAAACTGCTCTCACAACTGAACCAGTGAACAGTAAACGGAGACCGTCCGGGAATCCGTCCCAAAACTGTGCTGCCGCTCCAAAACAAACGATTGCAGCCACTGCCAAACAAAACTCGATAATCTTGTTTTCTTTTCTTACACGGTATAGCAAAGGGACGTGTGGCTGCTGGACACAGATCAAAGCACCAAGGTAGTGCTCCATAATGTGGGATGGTCAGTGCTCCCATTTCTAGACCACAGTCATCTGCTCCTTTCAGTAACACCGTGAGGCAAAGAAATGTCTGTGTTTCCTCTCTTTAGCAATTGGCTCCCAAGCCTGTAGATTAGCTGTTGAAATAATATCTGAGTACTAATCCTGTGGTGTTGTGGCACTAGTTATTTTTATTATTTTATTTTTATAAAAATGTATTACATTTACTTTATTTTCTCAAAGTGTTTGAAGAGGAAATACCCATTAGAACAGTTGAAGTGGATAACTAATGTGATCAATAACTGGGAAAAATAACATTTAAAATACTTATAAATGTTCTTACCAAAAGATTTTCATCATTTCTCTTAAAAATAGGGTAAATCTCTTCAGTGAGATGGTCAAATGGCAATCTGGCATTATTTAATTCTTTAATAATTTTATTCTTTGTGAAAGCTTTGTCACTGGTTAAAGAGAGAAGACTACTAGGTTAAGGAGTTTTGAAAGTTAGGACCACAGCTCTGGAGTGATGAAAGATGGAAAGAATGGCATATTTTCTGAGAGAATGAAGGTGATATTTGAAGGATCAAACCTCTTAGGTTTGATTCAGTTTGACTGTGTAATTTTAAGTGATAATTTTGGGTTACTAATGAGGAAATCCAAGTTAGACTTTAGTCATCCTCCTGCAGTCCATGGAGATAACTGCCCTCAGAGGAATAATGGGTCACTAGTGCTGAGTTTGGAACACCCTGTGGTTTTTTTCATTAATATTGTAGGGAGTCCCTTGAACTGGGGAGTAAGAGAAAACACCCCAAATGTAATCATATATAGAGCATATGCTGGTAAAAATATAAAAATCATTTGTAAGTTTTTTGAGATCAAAAGCCATTAGAATTAGTCAATAATTTCTTCTCTTGATTTTTTTATCTAATAAAAATAACATATAGGTCTTAGTAGTATATATTTATTTACTAAATTTCCAAGATCTCACGTCTGCTTTGTTGGCTGAAATATTGTGACCAAACCTTTCTATCAAACACCCTTCATTTCTTCAAGACCATTACCTCTGCTGCAGCTACTGTTGCAAAGAGAAATGGACAAATTGATTCTTGAGTTTTCTTCCGTGGCACAAAACCTTTAAAATTAACACGTATTGACTGAAGTGCCGGACCATATTGAATATTCAGAGCACTTGAGTTTGTGTACCTGTTGACTCCAAAGGCAAAGCAAGAAAAAATAGCCCTTATGAAATCTAGTATTTTGCAGAAGCAGCGTGATTCTTGTCTTCTTTCACGCTGCAAATGACTGAAACCACATTCCTTATTATTAATTCATATAACGATGGGCTGTACTCACTTGGTGTTTAAAACACCAAGTTGAGAGTAGTATTGATGACGCCTCAATAATTCTCTAAATAAACAGAAACTTGTAGTGGCTTATTGAATGGATTCTTCTGTGTTAGAGAAAGACTGTTATCCAAAATCTCCACTTACCTATGTCTAAATCATCAGTTCTGGTGGATTCCTAAGGGAGGTTCTGTGTTACACAGCTGAAACAGAGGGTGGTAATTAAGAACAACTGCGGCAAAGTGTTAATAGCAGCGAGAATCAAGGAGGGACTGTTAAAATCAAACAAGAGCTGTTTTTTTTTTTTTTTTAATCTAAGCCTCCATTATTGCCTGTTAGATTTCTCCCAGGGAAATCCACCAAGAGATCAGCAGAGCCATATATGATGATGTTTTTGCTTCCTTTACCTGTTGGGCCAACACTCGTGGTATAACACCAGTGGGGCCTTCCTGGAAGGAAAATACCTCTGTTAAATTCAAAAGAAGCCAAAACCTAGTAATTTTATCTGCTATCAAGCCCATAATTTGATTTCAATATGTATTGTATTCATGCAGTGACTTGATAATTCTGAGTCTAGTGATTTACTGATTTAATTTTAATTGTGACCTCAATTTGACTATTGCATTGTTCAGTCTTTAATATTTCCAGTCAAAATGTAGTATATTAGCTCACTAATTGGTGCTCTTAAGTGAGCATTTGCTTGCTCATCCTTTTAAATAAATTCATTAGAAGTATACAGACCTGTTTTATTCTGCCTGCCTGCAATGTGGGTCACGCCTTCTGAAGAGACAATTAACCTCAAGTGAGAAATTTGCAAGCACTAAGTTATTGCACTGAAAAGTAAAACCAAGGTCTTTTCACCTTATTACGTAAGACACTATAAAACCTTCAGATTCTTGCTAGAGAGAGAGAATTTGAGAGCAGAGATGAAAAGATAGGATGAAATTAATAGAAGTGCTGAAGTTTGGGGTTTTCTTTTTCTTCCCTTTTCTGTTATGATACCACTGAGTGACTACAGTTCCACTGAGGGCCCATCTGGTGGCACTGTTTGCTGAAGTCTTTATTTCACAGACAGAAGGACAAATCCCACACAGGAAAAAGAGAAGGAAAAGGACAAATCTTGCTAATGGAGCTTTTCATGTTGCAGTGGTCAAGTGAAATGGTCAAGCCTCACTTTATGTGCTTGTTTCATCATGTTCTTTTCAGTCCTGTTCCCAGGATTCCTGCACAGGGAGGACTAATCCTTTTTCTTTCTCTTTTTCTCTTTTTTTTTTTCCCCCCCAGTTACATCAAATACCAGTGAATAGAGAAGTATCTATTTTTAAAGAAATGCCCAAGTGTGTGATATTGCATACTTTTTCTTTCTATCAGAAATACGGTAACACTGAGCCTTTTAAACTTATTCCTAAACAGAAACTCAGAAATTTGAAATGCAGATCTGCTGAATACAGAGCTTGAAATTTCTTGTTTATTAATTCCTGTTTCTTACCTTAAAAAGCATTCAATATGCTCCTGCTTGGAACTGCTTGTGAAGACACTTTTGCTCTTTCACACTTTATGCAATAATTAAGAGTTAATGCATCCCCTGTTCTTGGATGGAATACAGCCCTTTAAAGTCTCTGGTATTACTGACATTTAGTGCCATCACTTGAGGCTGCTGAAGGAGAGATTCAGGTGCCTAAACATACATGTCCAGGGCCATTTTAGATGCCACAGGGCACCCAAGACACTCCTGCAGGTACGACACAGGAAATCTGGGGCACCCAGGGTCCCATTAGAAAGCCTGTGGGCACCAAGTGGGAAACCACATGGGATTATCCCTCTCTGAGTGTTACAAGGCCTTTGTAAACTCAGGATGCCTCAGCCTTTGAAGGAAAGGATTTGAAGGCTGCTCACATCAGTGCAGCACTGGGCTAGGAGCTCTTTCCAGCTTCCCCTCCTGGGTGTATCCTCCTGGTATTTGTTTGGGGCTGCCTTTGTCATGCTTAGGACCATTTCTCAGGGGAGGAAGGAGTTTTCTGCTATTTTATTTGATAAAATTGGTACAGCCAAAGTCTAGAATCAGCTGAGGGGAGGGTGGAACCTCATAACAGTGAGGAAGGGACAAGAAAGAAGGATGGAGATCTCTGCTTCTGGCAGCAGAAGTCCATTATGGCATTTTGTCCGTTTGAATCAGCATCTCTTTTGTTTTCCCCAGAGGGCTTTGGGACTCTCTCCAGCAGGCCAGCTCGCTGTTTTCAGGCCCAAAGTCAGCATCTCTCCCCCAGACATGATGTGGGAGGATATTTGGCATCTTCCTCATCAGGGCTTTTAACCCCTGTGGAGCTACTCACCAAACTTTGTGATGCTGGGCGAGCCATGAGGATTTTGACGATGGGGTTTAGCTGCTTTCATATGAAAAGTACCCCACAACTAAAATTGCAAGTTGGTGAGATGGGATGTTTCTGAAAGCACCAGCAAACTTTGGGCACCCAGCTCCAGACGAGCACTTGTGAAAGTCTTGCTGTAGTCCCTTTCAGAAAGAGAGACGATAGCTCAGCTTATCCTTCCCCTCTTACTTCCACACTCCCCCTCTAAAATGCTCCTGGTTAAGTAGAGACAGATTTCATTTGGGGTCGCTGTGAAAGTTTGGTTGAGTTTAGATCCCCTTCCTAATCAAGCCATTAACTTTTAAAGATGCAGCAGAGAAGAGCACAATGTCACAGCAATAAAAATAATTAGGGTTGGAAACGAGTCTTTGTTGCTGCTTGGGAATTTGCAGAGGAAACCTGAGTTTTGACATACGCTGTTATTGTCATGCTGCATTGATATTCAGACTGATGGTTGCTCAATGAATATCTCTCTTCTTCTTCCAGTATAATGTGAGACAAATTTGCACAAGATGAGAATATCTACGTGTTCAAAATGCAGACTTTCAACCTGATAATGTAAGAAAGGAAGTTTGTAATTGAAAATTAATTCATACTGGAAAGTGTAGTCAATAGACAATTACTGAGATACAGCTTGTGTTTATTGCTTGAGGAATTTTACACAAGATTTATAACAACTAAAAGCAATTACCTTTACATATAGAGAACAGTCTAAAAAGATGAAACTTAATTAATGTAGAAGCCTTCAAACATTCTTTATCTCATGTAAATAATCACCAACCAAACAGTAATTAAAAAAAAAAAATTGTATGTGAAAGTCAGCATGCTATTTGTGTCAAAAAAGATTACAGAAAAATCCCCATATTGTACACAATTCTTGTCCTGTTAGTTTTACAGAAGTGTGGCACCACCATTCTGCTTCAGAAGAGTGGGAGGTGAAAACTGGATACAATGTTTGTGAAACTGAAGTCAAGTAGGCACAATTCTTTTTTTTTTTTTTTTAAGTATTCAGGTGCATTGCTGCCTCTTCCATCCTCTATATCCACTCTCTAGACCCCACTGAAAACCTCAAAAACATGGGAGTTGTATTCTTCATGCAGAGACTTCAGGAGGAGTTTCCCTGGATGTATTAATTCCCATTTGTGGGACTGGGAAACAGTATTTGGCTGTTGATCCAAATAAGAATCAATGTCCTGTTCAGAGCTCTGACAAGAAATTCCTAACGGCATCAAAAGAGCGCTCTTATACCAGAGGCCACTCTTCAGCCCCCTTCTCCTGACCCATGGTTGTGTTCATTAAAAATATTTCCTTGGTACACGTTACAGTGGGACAAGTTTCCTGCTCCTGTGAGGACTACGTGCTTGCTACTTTCGAAAATGTTTATCTGCAGTGCTGTGTCCTGGTCTGGGCTCCTCAGGACAAGACAGACATGGAGCTCCTGGGGTGGGTCCAGAGGGCTACCAAGAGGATGAAGGTCCTGCAGCATCTCCCTTGTGAGGAAAGGCTGAGGGAGCTGGGGCTGCTCAGCCTCCAGAGGAGCCCCAGCTCAGAGGGGACCCCATCCCTGTGTGTCCCTGGCTGCAGGGAAGGCTCCGAGCAGGGTCCATGCTCTGCTCCAGGGGGCCCAGCAATGGCTCATGAGAAACGGGCAGGAGCTGAGCCCAGGGAGTTCCACGTGGACAGGAGGCAGAACTTGTGTGCTGTGCAGTGACCGAGCCCTGAACAGATTGTGCAGAGAGGCTGTGGAGTCTCCCTCACTGGGGATATTCCAGACCCCTCCGGACACAATCCTGTGCCCCGTTCGCCGGGATGGCCCTGCTGGAGCTGGGATGTTGGACCAGATGACCCCTGTGGTCCCTTCCAGCCTGGTCCATTCTGTAATTCGGTGAGACACTGAATGCCTTGCATTACAAAATGCAATTTCAGTACCTTTCAATATAACAATACTTTTAGAAGGTCTCAAAGATAACGGATCTTAAAGATATAAAACCAAAGAAGTCAGATACAACCAGGAGCCTCAACATCAATTATAGAAGATGGTTCAGAATATGAAGACCACCTCAGCACAGCTGGAGGCCAAGGGCATTGGCCAAATTGAAATAATATTGAAGAATGGAAAGGCGAAGCCTCTTTCTCCAGAGTCTGGCGTTGTTTGTTGTCCACACCCCCAGAACCAAATGCCTGCTGGGTGCAGATCTTGAAAGATGTTTTCCCTAGAGTTTGTTTCTGGGAATCACCATTTTGGTTTCAGATTTTGAGGGAAATATGAGTCTTTGAAATTTTTTTCTTTATTATGTGACTCTCATACTGAACAGATCCCAGTGTGGTAACTGAAGGGCCTTTGGCACTAGTGCCATGGTTTTTTTCCTTTTTCCTTTGTGAAAGACAATAGTTTAGAGTCTCAATGACTGAAATGCCTACTTTTAACTGAGGTGTGGGATCAGGATAAAATATGGAAGACACGTGCAGTGGTCTGTAGAATACCAAAAGTTAGATAGGATAAAGTAATTAATCCTGTTCTTTCTCCTTCCGTGAAATCATCTGTGAAATTCAACCTATGTACTTTGGTCTTTTGGTGAGTTAATATTTTTGTAATACTTTTCTCTCTGTCCAAAAAGCCAAGCAGAACATCCAGAATGAAAGGGGGTTAAAATTGTCTTCTCTTCCTAATTGCAATGACCATAATTAACTTTGAGATATGCATTCTGCATTCTTTTTTTCCTTTCTTTTTTTTTTTTTTTAAAGAGGACCAATATGTGAATTAGTGGCTTTTGCCTCTTGCTTAAGAGGATGAAGATCTCCAGTCTGAAACCCTGTGATTAAAAACGTGGTCATTGCAGGGGAATTTCGCCTCCATGCACAGGCATAGGGAAGAAAACCAATAAGAATTGCAGTAGATTTTCACCCTAGAGTGCAAAGAAGCTACAAATTGGTTATAGAGAGAGAAGTTAGTCTGTGTGAGTGGAAATTTTTCACTGGTCTTCCCTCTTAAAATTATTTATGGGATTTAAAGACTAATTAGAATGGGAGGGGGGGAAGGGGGCACAAGAAGGTTTATTGGTCGGTTAGTATAGAGCTTGGGGCTTGTGCTGCTTTTTTTGGAGCTGCAGCAATCTTAGGGTTTATTTTAGGTGCTGGGAAGGCATCTTTAACACCTGCACCAAAACAGAATTTAGGGCTGAAGCGACCCAGGAAAGGAAAAAATGTGCTGAGGGAAAGTGCAGCCTCCTGTGAATGTTTTCCTTGTGAAACGCGTGACAAGTGCAGAGCTGTCCTGTGGAAGTCACTCTTCCCCTCTCTCCTGTGCAAGGGGGGAATCAGGAGCTGATGGCAGGACAGGTTTGGTGCTTTGTGAGCAGTTTTGGGCACAAAAGACAAAACGTGTGCGTTGGCTATTTATGCACAGACCTCCTGGGTGACTTCTCAGCACTTGATTACACTTTAATTATTTTTGTAATGCGAAAGCGAGCCTACTCTCCTGAGAAGAAAGAACTGCTTCTATTAATCTATCAGGTTATAGCAGGGGATCAGCAATTAGCTGTGTGCTTTCTATTATGCTATAATTATTAATAATGAGGGGCCTACAGGAGCCATGATTTCCACAGCAAATCCCATTCCAGTCAGATGGTTTGTTTTGGTCTGGGTTTGAGAGACGGATCCAAGGCAGTGTGAACTGTGCTGAGCTGAACAGAGCCTGGCCAGGTGCCTTTGGTGTGTCCCCTGTGATGCGGCGGCACCAACAGCACCGGTCCTGGGAACTGCACAAACAGGTTCAGGGCAAGTTCCCAGCAGAGCACAACCCACAGCCTGATCAGGGAGCCTCCTTCCTTAACTTTTGTTGCTGTTATTGGTAGCACAGATGGTGTCTCCAGCAGTTAAAGCTACCTCCACTGCTTTTCAGTGCAAGCGGAGGGAGACCATTTTGGGGTATATCAGAAGTTCTGGTCCTGTTGCTCCCCAGTCGTCTCCCAACAGAGAGTCCTGGGGGTGGAGGATGTGTTGAAGGTCGGATTTGATGATATTGGAGGTCTTTCCCAACCTCTGTGATTCTGTGATAGGTACTCCTGTACATATTACAGCACCATATTTCATGGTATGAAAGGCTTGCCCAAAATTTATTCAGCCTCAAGGTTTCTAAGCCAGATGTCTACAGCCATGTCTCACAACAAATGCAGGGGGAACTATTTATGAATATTTTTCTTTTTTAAAACAGACTAAACCCATTCTTGCCACTGCTTTACTGAAAACATGCAATTACTCAGAATTTCTCTAAGAGAGGCTGAAGTGCCACTGGCAAGTAACTGCAGTATCAGAAATTATATATGTTGGGTCTGAAAATTACCACATGTGCAAAAGAAATGTTGGGAACCATATTTTTGACACCTCCATTTGGTTAGAACAAGCCTCTTTAATAATTTTCCCTTTCTCAACTGTTTCTTGGTGTGAAAATTTAATTTGCGGGAAAGAAAAGATGTATATGATCAAATAACATACACATACAGAACAGACTGTGAAATAAATCCTCAGTTCTAATTTATCTGAATTTTCCAGATCTTGATGCTGCAGCCTGATTTTTTTTTCTTCTAAGAGTGTTTTTGGCAAGTGTTTCTGGACCAAGTAACTTCCCAGCAAAAGGGAGAATTTAATAACTGTAATTTTATTAAGGAGTCCTGCTTCTATTTGATAACTTCTGCTAGGAAAAGAGCTTTACAAGATTAGTGTCCCTCTGAGCAATTAAGTAGCAGGGTCCCCTAATCTCTGAAGTCATACACAAAACAAGTAGAGTAGTAGATTTTGCTTCTCTGGGATCATAACAATTATTTATTGCTTTTAATAAGTCTGAGTTTTCTTGGATCTGTCAGAATATCCTTTTGTACTAGTGTCAATGGGAGTAATTCTAACAGTCTGTGGCGCTGATAAGGTGAAATCAGAATTATGACCAATGTATTTTTAATTTCTTGCATCATGAAGGAAAAAGCCTGGAAAAACTCCATGGAACTTCAAACCCTGTGGATTTCTAGATCTCCCATAAAAACATGTTATTTTAAAGTTTCAGCTTTATGGAGCTTCTCTCATTTTCCACTATAGAGCAGGGTTTTAGTGGACTTGCACTACTCAAAGTATTTCAGGACAGAAAACCACTCACACTGATCTTCTTTCGTTGTTTTGGTTTGGTTTCGATGCAGCTGTGAACAGGAGGGTGGAAGGACCTGCCAAGGCTGTTTCCCTCTCACACAAGTCAGGCAGGATGCTCCTGAGGAATGTGATGTCCTGCATCAGTAGCTGATCATATGCTGCTGTGTATTGTCAGGAGGGTCACATCCCAACATGAGAGAGTCAGTCAGCCACTCCAGTAATTCCTGGGAGAAAAAATAGGAAAAAAAGTAGTGTGAAAGATGGAGCTGTCCATGAATATTCTTCTCCACGTTCTCAAGCAAGCAGGGGGACTCCAGTTCTGTGGGCTTTTTTCCCTGGAAAGTGGCACCACTCTCTGTATCCATCTTTACTCGATCAAGGTGCTTCATCACCTCACTCATCTGGGCAGGAAAGGGGCTTGCAGGTGGGTTTTGACTCAGTTGTGTTTACTCTTGGAGCCACTTGGTGCCATCCACTAGTGTAACAAAATAGTGTGTACACCCATATGTGTTTGCTGTGTTTATAATATACACAGAAAGTAGGAATCATTTCTCAGGATCAACAACAGCCTATCGTTCTCTGCTCCACTGCGCTTTGTGCGCTGCCTTTTACACACAGTGATTTTCCATGTATTTTCCAAGATTTCTCGTTGCCTTTTCAAAGCTTTCCGCAGCTCCTGGAAACCTTCCCCCCAAAAGTCAACACTCTGGATGAAGACAGGCTGTCCTTAAAGAGTGGATATGTTTGAAAACATATTTTCACAGCCATCACATTAAATTACTTGCATGATGCAGCCTTCAAAACTTGTATGTCTTGTGGGACACCTGGGTAATACCTGAATGCAAGGTACATCCTCCCATGCAAAATGTGTTCTCTTGGAAGCTTTGTGAAGAAGCACAGGCTTCTAAAGGAAATCAGTAAGGGACAGAAGCACCAGGCTGTGAGGGAGAGGGGGTTTCTCACTGAATTTCTCACCTTTCTAGCTCTGGGCTCTCACTCTTGAATCCCAAGGGAAAGCTACTCCACACCCCACTTCTTCCAAACAGCCCCACCCAAAATCGTTCAAAAAACAAAAGTGTGAACTGGAATTCAAAACAGCACTGAACACTAAAAATCCTAGATTTGGGAAAATCACTGGCTTGAGGTGTGCTTTATTTTCCTCCTTCCCTTTGCCACCTCTTACCTTTCCTAAATGTGATGAATCACCTGGCTCTGCTCTTCCCCTCAGAAGATTATCACCTTTTTCCCTGTGAACACTAATTTTTGCTGTACAGTTTCCAGCAACGTTTCCACTCAGATGATTTAACTGCTTACCGTATCACGTGTAACGCAGAACAGTTGTTCTCCACCCCAATCTAACACTGGCAGTTGAAGCTTCTCTTTCAGGTTCAGAGAACAGCTTGTGTGTCAGAAAGCTTGCCTATTTCTCCATGCGTAGCAGACATCACCTTTCCCTAAGCCCTTGCGAGCCCTTAAAAACACAGCAGAGCTCCAGGACTGTTCTTCCGAGGCCCATGTTTCACACCCCGAGGATTACGGCAAGCATTTTAAATGCAATTATTTGATACAGTGATTTCAAATGAATAAATCACCTTTCCCTATTCCAGTCCAGGATGAAATCTTGATGAAGGGAACAAAGAACTTTGTTTCAAGGTGGCTCTGCTGACCCCTTTGGGAGTGCTGGAACATGGGTCTGTGAGGTTGAACGGTTAAATATTGCCTGGGGTGCATGCAGGCAGTAGATGTGACTCATCTCATGTCAGGACTGGCCTGCCCTTTCCTGTTTGTACAGAGAATGAACTCACTGTCCACTGCAAATATTGTCTTTCCAGCACAGATTTCCTATGTGTTATTTGCAGAAAGAAGGGAATTTTTAGATTGGCTTTTGTTAGTTTTCTCCTCACTAAAGGCAGATGATGGTAAGCAGAGCTCTGCAGAGGGTGAGGTGAAGGAGGACACAGAATTGGTTACTCCTGAGACCACCAGAGGAGAAGGATCATCCCATTGTCCCTCCTCTGAACTTCAGCAAAGGGGCACGACCAAATAAACTGTCCCGAAAAACCTTTCAGACTAAAGGTTACGGGGCTCTGTGTGGCCTTGTGTTGCCTACAAAAATACAGGACCTATTAGAGGGTGTGTGGGGAAGAGAGCTGGGGAAGGGAGTAGAATTTATGGTGACATGCTTTAAGGGTATTGTGGGCACAATTAAGTAACTGAGTGTTTAGGGGAAGGACAAAAGGCGGAGAAACCGTGCTACAAAATCCCACCCATCCTAGAGAAATTTGCCTCCACATTTAAATTTGCCAAAAGGTTTATGTGAGGTTGTGTGCTGTGATTTCCAGCAAATTTAATGGTGTTTAAAACATAACTGCTCCAATAGCAAGATGCTGCTTGGTGAATTTTATGCTGGAGGTTTCCATTAAATCCCTATAAACAGGGATATCTGCAATTGCTGTAACTGTTTTTCACACTCACAGCTTAAATACCAGGAAGATTAAAAGCGTTGCAGAACTGAAGGACTGAAAAAGTGCTCGTGGGCTCTTTCAGCTGTCTGGGCACAGGGTTGGTGCAGGCTCCATGAAAGCACACGGAAAACGGCTTAAGCCCCTGGTGATGTAAAGGTGTGGTAGATCACCAAATCACAGAATCAAATGATGGTTTGGGTTGGAAGAGACCTGAAAGATCATTTCATTCCAACCCCTGCCATGGGCAGGGACACCTTCCGCTAGGCCAGGTTGGTCAGAGCTACATCCAGCTTGTCAGGGGATTTCAGAGGATTCTGACCTGTATTAACAAATGGAATTACTCCTGAGACCAGTGCTAGCAAAAACAATCAGCTTTGATGGGTTTTTGAGATTCTGATTGTGAGTTCTTCAGAAAGAGCTGCCCAAAGTCAACTCAGGTCAATTCAGGTGCTGATTTGCAGATGCACCACTATAACAAATTTTAAATGGAAACCCAAGTCATTATTTTGATGTCTCCGTTTAGACACAAACCCAAACATTTAAAAAAATGTTGAACATGAGCCAGCTGCCATAAAAATCACAGTCAATGGCTCTGAAAATCCACCTCTTCTCTCTTTCCACTGCGCTGCTCTTCTTTCACCTGCTCTGCTTGTTTTGCATTGCATTTGTTAATGCAATTTATTAATGCATTAAAAAAAATGCACTAGACCGAGACATGCACCATCTGTTTTTAGCTAAACTGCAGACAAACCACTCAGAGCATAGAAGTCAGGACTTTTCAGTTCTTCTTTTTTTTTTTTTTTTCCCCTCCACAAACCTGCACAGCTCTGTATCTCTTTTATTTACCTTTTAGGACACTCAGAGCAGAAAAAATGGAAGGTGACTTGTAGCCATGTTGTTTGTCTCCAACCAAGTTCACCACCATTACTTAAGCTGAGGTCTGCAGACAACAAATGACCCAGGAGGTGATCCCTAACCAATCCACAAAATCCTAACAGCCCATACTATTCCTTTCCAAATAAAATATCTGACACTAAGAAAGTGTGATGTTGGAGGAAATATTTTGAATCTTAACAGTGATCCACTTCTTTGGGAGATTTGGTGCAAGTGTCTTGTCATTGCTCTTACACAATCCTTTCTCTGTTGTATAACTCAAAAAACATTTAAGATGGGCAATAAGTGTCATTTGAAACTATTTCAAAAATCTGTTGTAATGTGAAAATGATATATTTAATAATTTTCCTTAAGAAGCACTGGGTGTTTCAAAGTTGTTTTTTTTTTTTTTTTATTTGCAGATATTTGAGTTCTGTGTGTATGTTTATGCATGTATGTAGAGCATTATTGTCTTTTTCTCATTACATATTTTTTTTGTGGAGAGGAAAGAGGAGATGAGAAGAAAATATCCTACTGAAAACATCATCGATTTGAAACAAGGTGTAAAATTAAAAAAAAAAAAGTAAATTGAGCACTAGAATCTTTCCAAAATTACTTAAATAGGAAAAATTACTTATTTTCTCTTTTATTATTTTAATTTAAGATAATTAATGGTTAAGTTTATTCTGTTTATCTCAAATGGCAAACACGGGGTGATGATACATACTGAAAAACACCCAAACTCTGGAGATCTAATTTGATGGCTAATGTGATTACATCAGACAAGCTTTACCTAAAGTCTCTGTGCCTTCAGAACATGCAGTGCATCATTACTCAGAGTCTGGATTAATTTCGTCCATCTCTGTTTCTTCCTGGAATTTAGCGATGCCCTTTGTAGCAAGGCTGTTCTCCTCACAGCGGTGTTGCTATATACACATTGGCCTTTGATAATATGTTCTTGTTTCCTGGATGCTTGCATCCATTTGAAGGGGATGCTCTGATTTAGTTACAGGCTCTTACTGTGCTGGTTAATCTAAAACCACACAGCTCTGAGTGGTTCCCCGACTCTTCCCAAGCTTAAACAGATTGTTTTTCAAGTTTCTAGGTTGAGGTGGAGTAGTCAGTTGTACAGCCTAATTTGCAGTTATCTGTATACAGACTCATGGCATTGTTTATGTTGTAAAAGACCTCTCAGACCATTGAATCCAACCATTCCCACTGCACTGACAAGCTCACCACTAACCCATGTTCCCAGGTGCCAAATCCACATGGCCTTTAAATACCTCCAAGGATGGTGACTCCACCGCTGCCATGGGCAGCCTTTACAAGGCTTGGCCTCCCTTTCAGTGAAGAAATGTTTTCTAATACCCAATCTAAACTTTCTGTCAGGAGCTAGCTAGTGCCCCACACTGAGCAGGGCTAAGGAGAGGCAGGACTTCTGCAGTGCTGCCCCAGAAGTTATGGAACGACTTCTGCTGGTGTCTGGGAGCCACACAAAATGTGGCATTTGGGTGGGGAGGAAAAAAAAAAACCACAGGAGAAATCAATATATAGAAATTAATGTGCCTTTGTGAAGATTCAAAACAGATGGGGAAAAGGTCAAGGATTCTTTGTTGCTAAGTGCGTTTCTATGACAACTGCAATGTGTATGTTATGAGTGAGCAGTCATTTGTTCCAGCTGCTGGATCATTAAAGGGGCTGCATTTCCCACAGTACTGGGAATGTTAGTCATGGATTATTTATGTTTTGCTTACCCCTCTGTAAACCAAGTTTCAACAGGTAGGACTCTGCCAGTACAGGAAAGCTTCAGCCAGTGGCAGCTACACAGCTACAGCACAGGCCTGGATGAGTCTGGATGGAAAAGTGCCTGCTTTAGGGGATGGTTCTGGGGGAGCCTTGTAAGAAAACCTGGGAGATTAATTTAGCTCCAATCATGCAATTAGGGTTGCACACTCATGATGAGATATTCTATGACTCCACGATGCTGCGTTGTGTTGGATGTGTTTCTGTAGGACTTAAGTCATGACTTGAGAGACACATGTAACTTGTCTCACAGCACGTACAAAGGCTTACAAAATGTTTGGTTATTGCCTTAGAAAGAGTTAATTAATTAGAACGATGATAGAAAACTATTCATTTCTTCACACATTAAAATAAAGGATAAATCTGTAATCATGGTCTTGCCCCTTGCTTCAACAGCATGGCAGTATGGTCCAAGAAGCACAGATTTTATTGTTCATAGTGTGGTGGGTTGACCCTGGCTGGATGCTGGACACCCATCAAAGCCACTCTGTCACTCCCCTTTGCACATGGACAGGGGAGAGAAAGTATAACAAAAGGTTCATGAGTTGAGATAAGGACCAGGAGAGATCACAAACCAATTATTGTCACAGTCAAAACAGTCTTGACTTGAGGATATTAATTGAATTTATTACCAATCAAAAGCAGAACAAGGTAATGAGAAGGAAAACAAATCACAAAAAAACCTTCCCTACAACCCTCCCTTCTTCCCAGGCTCTTCCTCCTCCCCCAGTGGCGCAGGGAGATGGGAATGGGGGTTATGGTCAGCTCATCACACATTGCTCCTGCTCCTGCTCAGGGAGAGGAACGCTTCCCTTGCTCCTGTGTGGGGTCCCTCCCACAGCAGACAGTTCTCCATGATCTTCTCCAGCCTGAGTCCATCCCATGGGCAGCAGTGCCCCACGAGCTCCTCCAATGTGGGTCACTTTCCTGCGGGGTCTGATCCTCCTTGCACAACCTGCTCCAGCATGGGTGTAATGACCTGATTTTTACAGAGGTGCTCTTACCCGAATTCAGGTGCAAACAAAACTCTATGCCAAAGTCAATAGCATGGATTTTATTTAGCAGCAAATGTGAGGTAGAGAGAGATAGAAAAAATATAGAAAAAAAATGGATGAGGGGAGGAGGGAGGGAGAGAGTGAGAGAGACACAGATTAAATAGAAAGAAAAGATATCACCACCCATGAATCCAGCAGCATTCCATTGGTCCTTCTTCGCCCTGAGCTTCTCAGTGGTGGGCGAGCTCATTCAAAGTTTTTCACTATTTATCCATTTTAGCAAACAAAGGAATGAATGTTCATTGGCTTAACTTCAGTCCAAGTTCCAGGAATTCATACTCAGTGCATATTCGGGGGTGATGGGTTGTGCTGCAGTGGTTATTGGTGGTTGCAGATGACATCTGTCCCATAACTCAGGGTGATCCCTGCCTGGCCCATTATATGTGTATGAGCAGCTGCCTCTCCACACTTTTGCTGCAGTGGGAGCCCTTCTCTGGGTATAGAACTCAGGATGTGCCAGCTAGACCTTGCCAGGCCCGGAGCCATCACCATTCCACTGCTCCTTTCCATGCTTATCTCATGGTAAAGCCCTTCTGTGCTTAACTCAAGGCAAGATCTTTCTGTGGTCTTAAGAGTGTTTGAAGCAGGCAATTGTGATTTTTAAGCCTCTACAGCGGGCCCCTCACAGGGTCACAAGTCCTGTACGGGCTTCATATGGGTTCAGAGCTTCCTTTGTGCCTTCGTGGTCCCCCCTGCTGCATCCTGGGCTCCTGCAGGGGCTGCAGGTGGATCTCTGCTCCCCCGTGCCCTCCATGGGCTGCAGGGCCACAGCTGCCTCACCATGGGCTGCACCAGGGGCTGCAGGGGAATCTCAGCTCCAGAGCCTGGAGCAGCTCCTGCCCCCGCTCCTGCACTGCCCTGGGTGTCTGCAGGGCTGTTCCTCTCACAGGTTCTCACTCCTCTCTTCTCTGGACACAATTACATCTGTGCAATAACTTCTTTCCCTTCTTCAGTGTGTTATCTCAGAGACTTTACCACAATCTGATTGGCTTGGCCTTGGCCAGTGGCAGGTCTGTCTCGGCTCCAGCTGGCATTGGATGTCTTTGACATAGCAGAAGCTTCTGGCAGCTTCTCAAAGAAGCCACCTCTATAGCCTGCCCCACCCCCTCACCCCCCCACCCCAAAATCTGGCCACACAAACAAAATACTGATAGAGATTAAATTTGTGAAGCTGCTCCATTCACCTAATTTCACTAATTTTTTTTCCCCTAATGTTTGCATTTAAAAAACCAAACAACCAAATAACACAGCAACACTAGAACAGGAGTGATACTGAGTCAATATCCATTGCCAGCTACACTGAAAAACTTGATGGGTAATAATTCTGTTCTGTGTCTAGTGAATCTGGAAAAAGTGATAGCTTCAGCGTCTCTGGCACTGAAAACTGGGAAATAAAACCTCCAACCAATTTGCTGTGTTAGAAAACCGACAGTGCTGGATGCATGGGGAATTCTCCCCAAAGCGTGGGCAGCAATCTAACAGACCAGGTTACACCCATGAAACTAGAAACTGTTCATCACATTTCTATTACTTATTCATTACATTTCCTGGATACATACAGAGATGCTAATTATTTCCATGAACTGATTTTGGATACGAGTAAGGGTCTTTTGAGGGTCTTTGGGAACATCCCATTCCTCAAAATTCCCTTTTATGGTCCTGGACCTTTGGATGCATCTCTTTCCCTTGAGAGTATCTCCATTATGCGGTCCAGTTGTGATGCACTTCTCTTACCACTCTTTACTCCGACACTCTATCTTTGTTCTCAAAACTAAGATATCTGCTGGCACGTATTAGTCACTGACAGAAGTAAACAAGGAAGAATTAGCTGGCACAAGAATTACTAGTCACGAAGTAGGGAGTTAACCCAAGGCCACACTAATCTCTGACATTTGCACTAAGCACTGTGTGGTACAAAACTAAACACTACCCACAAATACTGGGACTATGCACGATGTGCTAAAGGATTTTCCAGCATCTTCCCCAACTGCTGCACGGACCTCTTCCTAAAGAGATATAACCTGCTTGGTAACATCTCGGAGCCTGTCAGGCACTGCTCACGGCACGTGCAGCCCTCTGCCATCGCTGCACTGAATTGTAGTGCTCCAGCTGACAGCTGGAAAGTGCTGCTCTCTAACTTTAAATATGACACCTTGTTGGCTTCTGGCTGCTTGTACAGTTTGTCATTCTTCAACAATTTCTCTTATTTTAGTTTTTGGGTTTTGGGTTGGGTTAGGTTGGGGGGTTTTTGCATATGTCAATGTAATAGAAAACATCAACTTCTACTTATTGATTAAAAGACAAGGGAAAAAACAAACAGTCCCAAAATGTCCTCTGGGACTGACTGCTTCTCTAGACTGATAGAGAAGACTTTCCTAGACTTCTTTTTAATCTTGCCTAGGAATGAAAATGTCTTCAACCATTTATGGCTTTATATGATTTCCTTTGGGAAACTGACCTGTTGCCCCTAAGAAATAAAACTAACGGGGGATGGAAATGGGTAAAGAGTTTTATGCAACAAGCATTAAGAATCTCTGAACTTGCCTGACAGTAGACAGGACATTCCAGTTGCCATTAGAAGACTCATTATCACATGAGAAGGAGAAATTTTTCCATTGCCAGGACTTGCTTTGATGAGGCAGTAGAGTTCGTGTTATTTGGTTGGAAAGTTCAGTTTTGGGCACCTCACTGCAAGAAGGATGCTGCGGGACTGGAGCATGTCCAGAGAAGGGAACGGAGCTGGGGAAGGATCTGGAGCACCAGGGGTGGCTGAGGGAGCTGGGAAAGAGGCTCAGTCTGGAGAAAAGGAGGCTCAAGGGAGACCTTGTGGCTCTGTACAACTCCTGACAGGAGGGGGCAGCCAGGGTGGTGTTGGGCTATGCTCCCTTGGGAACAAGGGACAGGAGGAGAAGGAATGGCCTCAAGTTGCACCAGGGAAAGTTTAGGTTGGATATTGGGAAAATTTTTTCACTGAGAGAGTGGTTAAGTGTTGGAACAGACTGCTCAGGACAATGGTGGAGATACCACCGCTGGAAGGATTGAAAAGCCATGTAGATGTGGTGCTTGGGGATGAGATTTTGTGGTGGGCATGGCAGTGCTGAGGGAATGGTTGTACTTGATGATTTTAGTGAACTTTTCCAGCATTAATGATTCTGTGATCTATGAAGTGGAAGTTATAATAAAACATGGCCTTCAATATCAGAAAGTCAGGCCATAATACAGGCTTGGCTAAAAACTTTCCTTTGTCTTCTGACAAGTATTTTTTCTCCCTTGCACAGATTTTTTTCTTCCTCACGCTTTCCTTGTTGTAGCTGGTGGAAGAAGAACAAAGCAAATAATCTGCTCTGTGTTTTGGATTCTGTCCATCTTGCTTTCCTTCACCATATGGAGTGACAATGGACTCTGCTATTCAGATCTTGCTTTGTTCTTTGAGAAATATGGAGAGGGAGGCGTTTATTAAATTCAGTCGAGAGTGTCAGGAGCAAGACTAAGCATCCCTCAGTGATTTTGCATCACTGTGGTTGGCAGTCTCTCTGGAAGACTGGGCTCAGCTGCTCTCTGCAGCTCTTTATTCCTCTGTTTAAGTTTCTCACAGCCTGCCATATTGCACATTTCTCCACATCACGTCATATTATTTTTCTGATGCAATAAGAGTTTAATCCCCACTTTGTGGCCTGGTGAAATAACTGATTACATTAGCAACTTCAGTTTGGTGCCTGTGCCTGTAGAAACAAAGATCTGGACTCACATCTGCTCCAAACTGAGTACAGGCAGAGCAACTTCAAAGCACAACAAAACTGAAAAATCCCCAGGGCTGTTCCTGTGTTGGGTAACTTGCCTTTAGGAAATTGGAATAGGAGATATGGGAAAAGACGAGGGACATCTCTGTTAATAGTGCTTTAAAGGGGGAGCTGGGACTAGCTGTACAACGACACAGAGATGGGATGAGAACCTCTCAGTGCATTTCAGATCAGCTTGTCTTAGATCTGCTACCCAAGGGGCATGGCAAAGAAAGGATGCCTGGGTGGAGTGAGACTAAAACATCAGCTATAGAAATGAAGAAGTAAATCTGGGAGAGTCCTCCAGATGATGCTGATTTCCAGATCCTTAAAGGTGAAGCCAGGTTCTGAAGCCTTTTCATCTGCTGTCAAAAAGTCTCCTTTCCATGTGAGTATGTCCAAAAGGACAAGAAGACAGTTTATTTCTTCTTCCAGTTATTCCTGTAGCTGAAATACCTTAAGTAACACAGTCCTGGTGATTGGCTTCCTTTAAAAATCTTGGAAGCATTTTTAACTTTCCTCTGTTCCTTTTACGAGCACTAATCACAGAAAAACCTTGATTAGAGTATGTAAATCTTTTTCCTTCACTATAATATTAGATGCCTCACAAGTACCATCATCAGATGCCTTCACCACTTCGTGCTTTATGCAGGAGAAGAACGAGGGGGAAAAAAAAATCATATTTATGTTGTTCCCAGTGCAGCTTAGACACATTTCAGCTAGCTGAATATGAGTTGCTTTGAGCCACATGCAATCTACCTGTGTCCTGCCACAGTTCCCCACGTGCCAAGCCTTAGGCTGCACACATATATGGGACAGGACAGCAGGGATGACCTTCTCTGAAACCTTAATAAATTACAATTACCACTCTGTTACTGAATCTCCCACTACAACCAGTTCTAGCATGAAGACAGCAGAAAAATGAAACATGAGCTAGAGCAATAATCAACGTGTCTCAGGATGGAGCTAACTATTGTGTGCACAAATGTAAATATTAACAAGCATTAGCAAAGAAATATTAGCAAGGAAACACCAGTTATTTCACAAAGCATGTGCTGTGAAATAATTTTTTTTTCAGTTAACAGAAAAAAAAAAAAAAGGAGAGAAAGCCTCAAGATACATTAATCAAAACATAGCATAATTCTAAATTATTTATTGATTTATTTACTTCTCTTTTTTCATCCACTTGAAAACTCAGGGGCTCAGCTAGGTGGAAAGATCTGATACGAGCCAAAGCCAAAAGAGAAGTTCCCAAACAGTTACAAAAACTAATTAGCCCATAGGAGTTACAAAAGCAAGCTGTAGTAGCACTAATTAATCCTCAGATCAGGGTGAACCAGATCACGATTCTTAGGGCATTTCAGAGCAGTGCTGCCATGAGGCGGAGGCTGAGCTCCAGGGGATGCCAGGAGGGACCCAGATCTGCACCAGGCATCTCCCACTCCGTCAGGCTTGGCAGCTGCTTCCACTGCCCTGAAGGATCACTCTGAAACTGGAAAAAGTGCCCAGCAGCAAGGCCAGAGGTTCTGGGCACAGTGTCAAGCTCCCAGAGTGTTTGGACAGCTCTTTTGGAAAGCCCCAGAACAACCTCGTTAAGGACTGCACCAAACAGGTTGGGAAATTGCAAGCTGCCAGCTTGACAGGAAGGTAACCTCAGGCAACGTGCTTTGAATGTCATAAACACCCCTTACATTATTTGCCCTTAACCAGTTTTAGCTCATTTTTTAAAAGGAGAAATTTCGGAGCTGAAAAGATTTACAATATTTATTTTGTTAATTGCTTAAATTTTTTATTGATACTCAGCTCCAGGGTGTACCTTTCCTGATTTACTGCATAAAATAAATTGTGAAATATTTTTCTCATATTAAATAACTTCAAAATAGCTCTCTAATGACAGGATGTTTTCATTGCAATCAGTAATAAAATCCTCCTTAATTCGGAGGAATTGATAAGCAAACACTCTGCTTTATTCTAATACTTTCCTTAAAGAATTTTCTAATTCTAATTCCAAGCTTGTCACTTAAAAAATAAAAAAAAAAGCTGTAGGAAGCCTAGGTAAAGTCTCTCTCATTTAGGACTTCTAGCAGAGAATTCAAATAGGCCTAAGCTCAAAACAGCAGGAAGAAAAGAATCTTTGTGAAATTAAGGATGATGTCTCACTCTTCAAAATTAAAACCGGAAGCTGTTTACTTTTGAAGAGCTAATAATCTTTTCATTAATCCAAACACATCTTTTTTTCAAGATATTATGAAGTTCAATTGTGCACTTCTGAGCTGTAATGTGCTAGAGAAATGCAGATTGTCATTTCAGTTTGTTAACCAGTTAGGCTGAGTTTTTCAATTATCTAGAGAGAGTAATTACTTGCAAAAATATTGCAATCATAATCCTTACCCACCTTGGCTGTCAGTCCGAATTTCAGCTCACTAGGAGAGTTTTTATTCTCTGTTATTTCCTTTGTCTCATGATAATTTCTTTTAAGTTCAATGCGTCTGCAAATCACCAGAAAAAGGCCATTTTTTCTGTGATGGATCCTGCAGATATTTTCCTCACAACAGTTGAACTTTGTGAGGCAAAATTAAAATAAGCGGATGCCATGATGGGTCTCTGGTTTGTTTTGCAGGCTGAAGCTCTCAGGGTTATAAATATGAAAGGAAAAAGTTTGTAGCTGATAGTACTGCTGATTTCAATAATGGGCTTTCAAGAGTGTGTGTGAGTATTTGTAGAGGAGGAGTGAATACGCTTGGTGCCAATTCAGGGACGGAAAGAAGAGAGAAAATGACCCATAAGGACAAAGTGTCGTTCATATTGAAGCAGTTAAGAGCTAAAGTACTCTGTGAAGGTCTAAGGAAAGTAAATCATGAATAGTGAAAGACTGTGATTGAATTGGGATACAGCTGGCATGGAAGAAAGGCAGTCCTAAAACCTCTTGGTGTTTTAGTGCTCAAGGCCAGGCTTTGTCAAATGTTCAAGGCCAGGCTGCCCTGAGCAAGCTGGGTTAGTGAAAGGTGCCCTTGTCCAGGGCAGGGGGTTTGGAACAAGATGATCCCTAAGGTCCCTTCCAACCCAAACCGTTCTGTGACATGATGATTAGGAAATGAACCTACTACAGCTCAACCACTGCTTTTGTTTCCGCAGATTTACATGATAGAGCTTACCACTTCTATGGTGTGTGTTTGAGACAATATTTCTTTCTGAGTAATGAAAAAGTGGCAAAAATATTCGTTCATGTAATTACAGTTTTGGATACCCCTGCTGCTGATTAAAAAATTTAAGGTGAAGAATATAAAAGGTCCCTTAAAAAGTCTTGTGAAGTCTTGTGAAAAAAAAATTTTTTAAAGAAAATAATATGCATTTGATAACTGTTATTTTTCTCCATCAGAAGTTTGCAATAGATTTGATGATTTCTAAGGTTACAGTCCTCTGTTAAGAGTCAGTAAGCAAACTATTTATGGGAGTAATGATTTTCAATACTCAAAAAGTCAATATAATATGGCTATTTCACTGACAAATTAAAACACGTTTTGGAGAGACTAGAGTGATATAAAGGCACACCAGCTCACCATCTGGCTATCAGGCTCTCCATTAACTACCTTAAATTAGCATTTAAATATCTTCAGTGTGTTTAAACAGAGAGCTGATTAAGCATCCAGCACCCTCTGACTTTCTGTGTAGAACAGGAGCTAATGATTTCTCAAGTGTCAGTGGCTGGAGTCTTGCAAGTTCAATGGGATGTGTGCTATGCAATCTTTTTGCTGTCTTGATAAATTCAGGGGAAATGGCTCTTGGCAGAGATTTGTTGCTACAGTCACTGGGGGGATGCCTGGAAGGCAGGAGGAGGTGTTCTACCACCCCCAGCAGAACCAGGAGTTTTGACAAGAGGCGGGTGGAGTTACGCTAAAGAGTGAGGTAATTTCACTGAAAAGCTTCCTTGGAGTAAGAGCAGCAGTCGAAGACCTTCGAATGCAGAACCTCTAGGAGAGTGAGGCACAGAAGCTTGAGGGCTTCCAGCAGGTCGAATAGGTCCTTAGGGGTTTTGTACAAAAGGCTTCTTGACTTGGTGGCCCTTCAGTCCTGCAGGAAGTCGGCATCACACCTCGTTGTGTCTTTGAGTGTGTACAGGCACATCTTCCACGTGACACACTCTGGTTTTGAGCTTTAACAACCTTGTCATCTTCTGAAGCATTCTCAGCCTGCAACTGCAGCTAAGTGCAGCTTTCAAATAAAGCAAGTGTCCTAAAGTGAGCAGATTTCAGTACATGAAGGGGAGCAGAAATTACCTGTGAGGTTCTTCTCTGTTTCATGAGTCATGACATGTTTTCTATTTCTCTTCTCTCTCTCTCTCTCACAATGCTCCAGGGTGAAACCCTACAATTTCTGAAGCCAGTGGGACGTTTCTTTTGGATTCCACCCAACCAGAATTTAACCTTTTTACATTGTGTTGTCTTTAGTCGTGTTGGTTTCCTTTCTTCTAGCCCTATTGCAGCAAAAAAAGCTTTACATTAAACTCAATTAATTTAATTGCTAACAAAAACCAAAACCCAAACAATCAAAAACCAAAACAAAAGAAAAAAAAAAAATGTCCAGGATAGTTTAGGATAGTTTCACATTGTTGTTTTGATGCCAGAAAGTCCCAGGTTTGTTCTCCTTACTGCAGCATAAAATGAAATATGGATGAGGTGAATGAGGTGAATGTGAGTTTGGGGGTTGAATGTCCAGAGACAGACTCTCATTTACAACAGGTGCTTTTCAGGTGTGTCTGCAAGGCAACAGCATTAGAGTGAAGCAACATGGTTATTTCTTGGCATAGTTTTTATCCCCATTTGGTGCAAACTTGCTTTTCACTGTACTCAGTGGATCTATGTATGCTCTAAAAAAAATCTTGGGGTTTGTGCCTATTTATATTAATAGTAATATTGAACAGTGTTATGGGGAAGCCCAAGAATTGGTTGGACTTCTGTTGATTTCTACATTAACTCTTACCATTTCAATTGTAGCTGCTAAAAAAAAAAAAAAAAAAAAAAAAAAAAAAAAANAAAAAAAAAAGAAAAAAGAAAAAAGAAAAAAGAAAAAAGAAAGGAAAAGGAAAAGGAAAAATAAAAGAAAAAAGGGGGATTCTAAAATTACAAAATAGAATACATATTTCTGTTCCTACTCTCCAAATGAATGGCTTTTCACTGTTGGCTTGGTAACTCTTACACAAGGCTACCCACTCTATTGACACCTGTAAGGACACCCGCATGAGTAAAATCCCTTCTATCGGACTGAAGCTCTGAACTACGATTTATGTAAATAACTTGTTGCTGGCATTCACAGTTTTATCTTGGATGTCAGTGCTGGCTTATTATTAAATGCCCCAAGCTCGTGGATAATGAAATGAATTGAAAATTCCATTTTTCGTCGAAAATCAAGTGCAGAAAATCAGAGAGTCAAAAAGCAAAAGTCTGACCCATACGTAGGACCTCAGAGGAAACACAGCTGTAGCTGCAGGTTTAGCTCAAACCACCGCAGGGGTGAGTTAAGAAGGCTTTTTGTGCCTCAGTAGATTAAAGGTTCCTGTAAGGGTTGTTTTCTGAAGGCTCAGAGTTTTACAATAGAACCAATTTCCTATACACTTGGTATCATAGTGATAACCCATCACAAAGTCCCATTGTACCACAAATACAAAGGACTAAGCTTGTTTTTCATGCCTTAGGCTTTTTCCACTCCTGTAACCGGTCATGTTGTTCTTTTTGTTATGATCTTGCACTCTTTTTTTCTGTTCCTTGGGTTTTGATTTTTTTTCCCCTGATGTTTTAGTTCGGAATATCAAAGAGGAAATCAGGTGAAAATGCCAGGAGCCGTGTGTGGATGAACAAGGAGCTCATAGGCAAACACAGACACAAACAAGGAAGCCTACAGAGGGTGGAAGCAGCGACAGGTAGCCTGGGAGGAACACAGAGAGGTTGTCTGAGCAGCCAGGGATCAGGCTAGGCAAGATAAAGTCCTTGATGAATTAAATCTGGCCAGGGGCATCAAGGGCAACTGGAAAAGATTCTATAGGTTCGTTGGTGTTTAGAGAGAGATAAGGGAAATGGTGCTCCCTCTACAGACGGAAATAGGAGGTCTCATTACCTGTGAAATACTCCAGCCACACTGCCCAAGTCGCCAGAAGCAAAGGCAGGGACTGAAGAACTGCTGGCTGTTAGGCTTGAGACCATCTGAGGAAACTGAAGGTCCATGGGGCCTGATGAGATACAGCTGCAGAACCTGAGAGAAATGGTGAAAGAAATGGCTAAACCACTGTCCATCACACTTGAAAAGTTGTGGCACTCGAATGGAGTCCCCATGATTGGAAAAAGGGAAGCATAATATCCATTCCTAAAAAGAAAAATGAGAAAGACCCAGGGAATTACAGTCCCACCCCAGTGCCAGCCAATCATGGAGTGGATTATCCTGCAAAACTGTGTTAAGGCACATGATAAATAAGGGGGGGGTTGGTGACAGACAACACGGCTTCACTAAAGGCAAATCATGCCTGACCAATTTGGTGGCCTTCTGTGATGGGGTTACAGCAGTGGTGGATCAGGGAGGAGCTACTGTCATCATCTACCTGGGCATGTGTAGAGCATTTGGTACTGGCCTGCACAATATGCTGGTCTCTAAACTGGAGAGACATGGATTTGATGGATGGACAACTGGCTGGATGGCCACACTCAAAGAGTTGTGGTCTATGACTGTCTTTGTTCAAGTGTCATGGTTGTGGTTCAAGTGGTGACCAGTGGCAAGTGGTGTTCCGCAGTGGTCAGTGCTGGGACTGGTGCTGTCCAACGCCTCTGTCAGTGACATGGGCAGTGGGCTCAAGGGCTCTCAGAAAGTTTGGTGACACACTGAGATTTGTAGTGCAGTCACACGCTGGAAGGAAGGGTGGATCCAGAGGGGCCTGGACAGGCTGGAGAGCTGGGACTGTGTGAACCTCATGAAGTTCAACGAGGCCAAGTGCCAGGTCCTGCAGGTCAGGGCCTTACCAAACACAAGTAAAGGCTGGGCAGAGAAAGGATGGAGAGCAGCCCTGGCGAGAAGCACTTGGGGGTGTTGGTCGATGAGAAGCTCCACACGACCCAGCCAGGGGCACTGACAGCCCAGAGAGCCCCAGCCGTGCCCTGGGCTGCATCCGAAGCACCGCGGGCAGAAGCTCAAGCGAGGAGATCCATCCCCTCTACCCCACTCTGGTGAGACCCCACCTGCAGTGCTGCATCCAGCTCTGGGATCTCCAAGATAAGAAGGACATGGACCTGTTGGAGCAAGTCCAGAGGAGGCCACAAAATGCTCTCAGGGCTGGAGCCCTTCTGCTCTGGGTACAGGCTGAGAGATCTGGGGTGTTCAGCCTGGAGGAGAGTCCAGGGAGACCTCAAAGCCACTTCCAGTGCCTAAAACGGGGTTAACAAGAAAGATGAGAACAAACTTTTTAAAAGAGCCTGTAGCAATAGAACAAGCAGTAATGTGTTTATTACTAAAAGAGGACAAATTAATATAAGGAAGATATAAGGAAGAAATCCTTTACTGTGAGGATGGTGAGGCCCTGGCACAGGTTGCCCAGAGAAGCTGTGGCTGCCCCATCCCTGGGAGTGTCCAAGGCCAGGTTGGATGGGCCTTAGAGCAATCTGGGATAGTGGAAGGTGTCCCTGTCCATGGCAGGTGGTTGGAGCAAGATGAGCTTTAAGGTCTCTTCCAACCCAAACCATTCTGTGATTCTGTGATAATACTGGAATACTTTTAAAGTTAATCCAGATGGAAAAAAAGAATGAGAGCACAGCCTTGGCTTTTTTGTTTTTTTCAATACAGGATACCATTACTGTGTGTTAAGAAGAGTGCAGGCAAATTGATGTGCTCAGTTGTTTCATTTCTGTTTCATGCATAAGCTACTACAAGCAAAAAATGTTACTCTGGCTCTTTGTGTTTAGGGAGGAAAGACAGTCAGCTTCCATTAGCCTATTAAAGTGCTGATAGCTCTTTCTGATGTCTGCAGAACTCTTCAAAGAACAACTGCCAGTTCATTGATGTGCTAATACAAGCTAATAGATAACACCTTCTGTGATTTTAGATACGGCTGGAAGGCACGATTAACCAGCTGTGTCCTCTTTAAGTGTCTGGTGCCCCAACACTGACTGGGAGGTATATCTTAGGACCTGATTATGCACTGAATGGAATCCAATAACTGGGGCATTACTAGCTAGCTGAGATCCAGGTAAGTGTGAAAATACTATGCTATCACGCTACTCTTTCCTAATTTTAAGAAATGCGATTTAAAACTCTTTTCATATAACAAGCCTGCAATGTGAATAAGCTTTTCGCTTCCATCTCTGGATCCTGTTATTTGTTGCATTCCAACCATGCAGAGGGCAGATGCTCTTTCTGTAAACACACATAAAAATACAAATCAGTTTGAAATATGTTTGTGTTTCATTCTGTTGGATGTGGTAGAGACACAGACCTCTGATAAACTGGCACACAAAGACATCTGCCCTTTGAATTGAAATGTTACCTTCGGCTCCATGTGGTCAGCTGGCAAAAGAGAATCAGAAGAGGCAATGAGCAAAAAGATCTGTTTAAAGGGAAGATCATGTGTAAATAAGAAGGGAGTTCCAGTTGTTTGGACACATCTGCTGGGTCTGGCTGTTTGCTCTTTGGAGAAGAGGCAGCAGCCACCATGGAGGAATCAGCTAAGTTCTAAACCGGGGGGGAAAACATGGGATTTAATGATAGTGCTCAAAGCACAAAAAACAGCTCACTATGGAGCCAGGAGAATTTATGTGTCTGACTCATCTGTGAAATGGGAAGGAAGGTTTACAAAAGTGCCTGGGGCTCTTCTCACTGGTTGCACAAAAACATAATGCATAGCTGAGACAGACTCAAAAAGATTAATGTTGAAAGTACAAACCCTTGAAATTTCTTCATGGATGAGGAACTGAAAAACAGTGGTGACACCAAACTCCTGTATTTTCTTGGGCTCAGTCCTGGTTTCAATCTGACTGCTCAGGTAGCCTGAGCTACCTAAACTTTGCTCATGTTGTGCACTGTACAAGGAATAAGTAGAAAGGCAGAAGAAAAGGGTGAAGGTCAACCCCTGTTCTTACTCTGCCCTTGCATACAATATAGGTACAATGAGCTTGAGCCAACTAACTCTGAGGTTTTTGATCCAATCTCACCCTACCTGAGATGTGTGCTCCTAAAAGAGCACAGATATAACCATAAAAACCTAAATCACTGGGCATTTTATATTTCAGAAGACACCCTCTTGACTTGGGAACTAAGGGCAGTTTTAACTGTGATATTAATTATTTTCTTACTTCCTAGAATCAAAGAATCATGGAATGATTTGGGTTGGAAGGGCCCTTAAAGACCATCTAATTCTAATTTCCCTGCCAGGGAAAGGACACTTTCCACTATCCCAGGCTGTTCAAAGCTCCATCCAGTCTGGCCTGGAACACTTCCAGGGATGGGACAACCACATTTTCTTTGGACAGCCTGTTGTAGTGCTTCCCCACCCTCATAGTCAATATTTTTTCCCTAATATCCAATCTAACCCTGCCCTCTTACAGTCTAAAGCCATTCCCCCTTGTTTTGTAACTCTGGCTCTTGTAAAATGTCCCTCTCCATCTTCCTTGTAGGTTCTCTTCAGCTACCGAAAGGCTGTAATTAGGTCATAACAAAGCCTATAACCTTTTTTCTAGGCTGAACAATTCCAGTTCTCTCAGACTTTCCATGTGGGAGAGGTGTTCCTTCCCTCTGACCATCTTGGTGGCCTCCTCTGGCCTCACTCCAACAGGTCCATGTCCTTCCTGTGCAGGGACCCCAGAGCTGGATGCAGTGGTCCAGGTGGGTCTCACCAGAGCGGAGCAGAGGGGCAGAATCCCCTCCCTCCCCTGCTGCCCACGGGGCTCTGGATGCAGCCCAGGACACGTTTGGCTCTCTGGGCTGTGAGCGCCATGGCCAGTGCATATTCAGCTCTCACCCACCAGCACCCCCAAGTCCTTCTGGCATTCTGTTCATCCCCCAGCCTGGACTGACACCAGGGTTGAGCCAAATAGCAAGAAAGTCAGCCTCAGAAAAATTCCCAATGTACTTGGAGGTGTCCAGATGTACCTCCTGCTACGATCAGTGGTGGTTTAGAGCTCAGTTGTTCACACACAGATATCCAGAAGTTTAATGGCAGGTCCTCAGGTGCTGTCCAACTGACTTTCAAAAATGGTCCCATATAGCAAATGCCATCCTCTACGAAGTTTTTGTGTCCCTGCATTTAGAGACCTGCATGTAGGTAACTGAAGCCTGACACCATCACTGGTTTGATGAATGGCTCAATCTCCACTGAATATACAAAGCAGACCCCCAATGAACATCTTCATTTAAGTATCTTAATCTTGAAGTAAGTCTCATGCAGGTTAGACTCAGTCTTTGAGAACAATAGGTAGTTTGTGAATTCATTAGCTTCTGAGTGTTAAATTCAAAGGATTTTGAAAAATAAAATGTGCTTTTTACTGTTTCATAACACAAGCTGTACTTAATTACTCACTTGGAGTTCAGCCTTTAAGAATAATTTCTATAGATACCCTGACAGTAATTCTCCTCTATAGGGAACTGCTTTTGTTGTCTTAATAATTTTATGGAATAAGATTACACCCACACTGTTTCAAAAGCAGCCCTAAGGCCTAATTTGCCAGATGTCCTCAATGTCTAGTATCACAGGGGGCTAGTAGTTAGGTTTGAGATGACCACCTGGTGCAAGAAGAGGGAAAACCTTTAATTTGCCTGCTGAGTTGAACTGCTCTCTGGTGCAACATAAATGGAGCTTCAGAAACTAAGATATATGTTGTCAAAACCTGCTACTTCTCTAAATGCTCACAGCTGAGGATTTATTCCCACACCAGCTGACTGAGTTGATGGAGGGAAAGAACATAATTCTTGATCTCAGGCCCCTTCTTATTCCTTTCTTCTTAACCCTGAACAGATCCGTAAGTGAACTGTAAGGTAAAGAGCAGCCCTCACTATGCACATTTTCTTTCTGTAGGCTATTCACCATCACTGCTCGACACAAATGAGTGGTTTGTGCTTACAGGAGATGACACAAAAGCGTAAGGAATTCTCTGTTTAACAATAATTCTGATCAAAATGTCAAAAGCTTATTCACTGCTTTGTGCCAAACCTTGGAAATAATTGGCTTTTATGAAGAGAAGGCCATGATGCATCAGTGGTTGCCTGGGCAATTTCAGTGTCAAGTATGATCACCTCTGTGGAGTTTAGATACCTCTCCTTTAGAGCCAGGTGAATATTTGCCATGTTAGTCCACTGCTCTGATAAACTCGGTCTTTGTTCGTGCCCATTTGTTGCCAAGGCACTCCCCAAGCAGGAGACACACCTGGCACAGCTACAGTTGTGTCCCCAGGGAGCTGTCACAGGCATCACAAAGAGAGAAGAAATGTGCAGTGCATCCCGAAGTCCTAAATGCTTAGGGAGAAGGCAGAACAGTAAGGTTACCTCGTCCCATCCCTCTGTTCTTGCTTCCAGTCATATAATCTCCAATCTAATTGGAAAAGTGTGAGCCTGAGGCCCTCACCTCTTCTCGGGGGGCAGCTGTTGCACAGCCCAAGCTGTTAGAACACTGAGTGAAGATATAATTTCAGATTGGAATCATGGGAAACAAGGAAGAAAGGAAAAAAAATCCACGGTGTTTTACTTTTTCAAGGTACTCAACTATATTGGCAATATTTATAAGTGGTTTAAAGAAAGTAGTTTTGGCTGTCCTTATAGAATCACAGGATCTTTAAGGTCAGAAAGGCCCTCTGAGATCATCAAGTCCAACCATTAACCCAGCACTGCCATATTCACCACAAAGCCACATCCCCAAGCGCCAAAACCCCATGGCGTTTGAACACTTCCAGGGGTGGTGATTTCACCACTTCCCCAGGCAGCCTATTCCAATGCCTGACCACCCTTTCACTGCAAAAATTTTGCCAATATCCAACGTAATTATCCCCTGCCACAAGCTGAGGCCATTTCCTCTCGTTGCGTCATTTGTTACCCAGGAGGGACTGACCCACACCCATCTGCAACCTCCTTTCACGGAGTTGTAGAGAGCAATAAGGTCCCTCCTGAGCCTCCTTTTCTGGTCTAAAATACACCTTCCATATTCCCTACATGTTGA
>VZRN01001864.1:130373-147575 GCA_013397935.1 Dasyornis broadbenti | reverse complement strand
AAAAAAAAAAAAAAAAATTCTACCAAGTAATGTTGGTCGCTTCTCTTTGACAATTAATTTACAAATATTTCAATTCTCTCTGACTCTCTGAGCTTGGTGCTCACGGATATAGAAATATGAAGAACACTTAGATGATGGTAAGAGTTTGGGTTAACTAGGAACACAGAAAGATCAAGTTCAGACCTCTATTGGACCACCAGGAGAGAGGAAAGAATGAGAAAGAGCTTTGCATGGTCTGATTAAAAAAAACTACCATAAAACTCAAAAAAAGATTAAAAAAACCCAAAAAACCTTCCAAAGAAACAAAACAATAACTGCAACAAAAAACCCTGAGTGAACTGCAGAACAAGTTTCAGAACTTAACAAAGAGACTGAAGAAGGAGAAGAGTTACTAATATTTCTTCATGCAGTGGTCATTAAAACAACAGTATAGAAAGATTTAGTGCAGAGGAAGAACTGCAGCAATAGGATCAGAAGGTCTCCTAGATGCAGAGAACTTCACTGTTCATAGATAGTGGTTTTGATAAGCTTAAAGGGGATAAAAGTTGGCAGACAGTTAGAAAGGGATTCATTAGTTTTCCCATGAGGCTGGAAGGAATAACAAAATATATCTGTATTTATTATGAAAAAAAACATCTATGGTGGGTTGGCCCTGACTGGATTCCAGGTGCTCATCAAACTGCTCCAACACTCCCCTCCTCAGCTGGACAGAAAGGAAGAAAATAAGATTAAAATGATGCTCATGGTTCAAAGCATAATAAAGCAAAAGCAAAAACATCATCGCAGAAGCTTGGGAAAGCAGATTTATCCTTGACTTCCCATCAGCAAGGTGATGTCCAGAGACAGAATCAGAGAAGCACAGGAAAGTTTGGGTTGGAAGGGACCTTTAAGGATCATCTTGTCCAACTCCCTGCACTGACCAGGGACATTTTTAACTAGAACAGGTTGCTCAGAGCCCTGTCCAGGCTGTCCTTTTAGGGAAGTCAGGCTTCAGTACATGAAAAGGTTGCTCCAAAGACAAATTTTATAATAATGAGGAACCCACTTGTCCTCCTTTCTTCTTGCATTTATTTCTGGACATCCCAAGGGATATTGAGCCCTTGGGTCAGCATTCCTGGCTATGTCCCCTCCCAAGGTCTTGCTCATCCCCAGGATGGTGGTTCAGGGGGACGTTGGAGAGATGCCACTGGTGCTGTGCCAGTGCTGCTCAGAGTAGCCAAAACGCTGGGGTGTCATCCACACCTTGATGGTTCCCAATCACAGCACGGCATGGCACTGGGAGGGCTGCTGTGGGGAAAAATAACTTCATCCCAGCCTGATACAATACAACAGAAAATTATGGATTAAAGGCTGCAACTACAGCCCAGTAAATTCACAAAACTATATCAGCTGAGCTTAGTGGAGCCAGTGGAAGTCAGGAAGCAGTGGTGATGGTAAAAGAGCAAGAATGGAAGCTCTTGTGTGCTTCTAATCACAGGTACAGAGCAACTTCCTTTCCTCTTTTTTATATTCACCATCACAGGCACATAGACAAAACCCCTCTTAAGCGCACTTTTTAATACAAAAACACTATATGAGAAGAGTGTGTCAGGTTGAATTGTAGCAACCTCCCCACCCCAAAAAAAAAAAAAAAACCAACATTTCAGAACTCAAGGGATGCAAAAACTTAGGCAAACTATCCTTGACTTCTTCTATGATTTCTTTCATTAGGGGTTTTTAAGGACAAGTTTTATGAGGTGAGAATTCAGTTGTGCTCATTCACAGAGACCTGTGCTGTGGCTCAGAGGGTTGTGCACGTGCTCTCACAGGATCATCCTGAGGTTTGTGCTGCAGTGGGGATGTGCCCACCTCAGTGACAGGACAGCTTTAGCTGGCGTGGCTGCTGCTGCTTGCATAGTATGTACAATGCCCAGAGCTCATGACAGAGTCTTGAGAAAAAAAGAAACCCTTCAAGATGTCAGAC
The DNA here is from genome assembly GCA_013397935.1 of Dasyornis broadbenti. Classification (NCBI taxonomy): domain Eukaryota; kingdom Metazoa; phylum Chordata; class Aves; order Passeriformes; family Dasyornithidae; genus Dasyornis; species Dasyornis broadbenti. The sequence continues at coordinate 145,612 of VZRN01001864.1, read as the reverse complement.
ATGATGCTTGGGTTTTAAATTATGTGTTGAGTGAGCATGGGAATTAATTCTTAGGAATATTTAGAAGCACCTTATTGCAGCACTATGTGACATGAGCAATCACAAAACCTTTTCTTCACAAAGAAAATTACTGCTGAAGGGATCAGCCCTAATGGAGTAATTGACACATTTGCAAAATTGAAGAAAAACAACCCATTGATCCTCATCCCACTTACATCCACAAGGCAGCAAAAAAGTCAAGCTGCAGATTGTTGTATTAGCTGGAGAAGAGCTTGATTTGCCTTAGTATCCATTTTGGAATAACTATTCTTATTGGAATTCTGTCTGACTGTGCAAGGTGAGATGGTTCAATTATTTAATCATGCCATCACTCTCAATTTGAAAGGCCAGTGCTAGAGCAAATGTGCTTTCTGTTTAATTTATACCAATACTTAACCTAGTTGGTCTGTTCCCTGTTTGCGTGTCTTCAGTAATGTATCAGAATGTAATGGTTATTTCCTCCATTTTTATATCTGTCAAATTTTATGAGTCTCATATTCCATGGGTGGCTCTGAATATGAAAGCTTTGTTCATCTCCATGTGCTTTTCCACAGACGCAAAGACTCTTGGGGGAGTGATGGGAAGCAGAGACCACTTTAATTCTGTCCCCTTTCACACTGAGAGGGAAAGATTTGCAGTTTCGTTATACATCTGTAAGTAATTTATAAATGCTTGTACTGGCTGATTATTTCCATAGTAATTTGTTTCATTTTGCAAGCATGCTAGCTTTCTGTCAGTATTCTAGTGGCTGAAAGCCTTTCAAATGCACAATTTCTCAGCCTGTGTTATACAGTCTAACAACACCTTCAGTTTCTGCTGCAGACTTTCTAAGAATTCTTTTCGATGGTCACTTAAAGTTTGTGTCTCGTTATAGACAGTAAAATAGGTTGTAAAATATATGCTTTTACCTTATTATGTTTCTGATACACTCTTGGTATTTCACAGAATTATCTTTGCACAGGATCTGGAATAACTGTTATCAACCATCCTCAAAAGATTATTCATTTGACTGGGATAGTAAAATTTCCTGAACTATTGCTCCTGGAAATCATGAGCAAAAAAAATGCAATCCCACTGTAATCAAAATGTATCTTTGTATTATGACAACACCGTTTCAGAGAAACTGCAAGGAAGGAGTAGTTGGGTGAAGGGTTGAAGCTCTAACAATATTTTGGCATCCTCTTCAGACATTTTGGAGTAAAATGTTTTGAATGTGTATTTTGAAGAAACTATTCAAAGCTATGCTTCTTCCCCTGTATCATCATTTTTAAACAAAAGCTGAAATCTAAACATTTCAAAACATTAAAAAATATTATTTTAGAGAGGTCTTTCTAATGCTTCAGATTTGTTATAATTTTAAGAAAAGAGACTGAAATCCTGAGAGCAGTGTGGTGTTATTTCTCCTTAGTGTCCCTTCCCAGCTGCTTCATGGCTGTGATTGATCTCCGAATTGCAAAGTGCTCAAACAACCACACTCCAAATGGCAGCGACCTCTCTTCCCATGCTCTTCTCCATGGAAATAGAAATGGATGGAGTTACATCTCTTCAGTTCTGTGACGCTAGTTTACCCACAGCTGTACTTGTGCTGACTCCATGCCTGTTTGTGTTCCACGCCTGCTCTCTGCTGCTTCGTCAAACAAAATTGAAACACCGCAGGGAATAGATTAGAAATTATTAACTGAAGGAAGCCAAGTGAAGTGGTGCTCAAAAGGTCTGTAAAAATACATCATTTATTTCTGAAACATTCATAATTAAAAAATAAATAAAGCAGATTAAAGCTGCGATTGAAGAAGAATGATCAACTCCAGTGCTCTCCAGTGAGGACACAGAAAACTATTAGCCCTCTAATTTTAATACTTACTGTCTTTTGGTTTGAGGTACCACATAAACTCCAATTTCTAATGGTTATGAGAAGAATATGAAGGCAGCATGTTTTCTCATCTAGTGACAGCCATCTAACTGTCTTCCACGGTGGACCACTGGTGCTGTGGAGCAGATGGGAGCAGAAACACTGTGTGACTCCTTAACACAGCAAGGAAGACACAGGGGAGGCTGATTTCAGTAAAACCAGAGGGTTGACTTGTGTTTGGACCAGCTGTGTGATCCCAGACCAGTGTCACATCATGGAAAATCTGTTGTGAGTGCAGCAGAGTCACACTTGTGCAATGTGAGTTCAAAGAAAGTTTGAAATAATATTTGCTAAGGGATGAGGAACAGAGACTGCAGCTGTTTGCCCAATAAAACAAATTCAATATCCGAATGAAATAGGAACATATAATCAATATTGGCCTAGCGAGAAAAGAAACAATAATCTCATAGCTCTTTGGAAAAGACATGGCTTTGTTCACCTTCTGGTCATGCTGCAAAGCCATCTGTTTTTCTCCTGTCCTATTTTGTTAAAGATTTTGAGAAGGGCATGGATTGAGCTTGCTATGCGGCAGTGACGACCTATTGTTGTTTGTCTCTGCACTGATACTATTATTTCAAAGTAATGAAATTATTTCATAGGAATAAGTATGCAGGAAGGACTGCAGAGGAGCAAGGAGTACAGAGCACTGTTTTCGCAGAAATAAATGAGCTGGTAGAAAAGGACGACATCATTAAAAATGCAGGCCAGTGGAAATGGCAACTTCAAGATCAAGTGCTCCTGAGGTCTGCCCACAGATTAGCCATGGATTTTACATAGATGGCAACATTCATAGAAAAGAGGGACACCTATAATCGGTATGATTTTAACTTCTTATTTTTCTATAACGTTTGACATAATTAATGATATTTATGAACATTTCTTTTTTGGTTTCAATCCTTCCATCTACCCTTAAGTGAATTGAATTTTCCTGAGGTATTTTAAGACCTAAAAACCTAAAGTTAAACAGTATGTTTCGTCCTTAAGTTCAGAGTCAAAAAGGGATTAAAAGCTATTGTTGGAACTTCATCAACCCTTGAGAACCCTTACTTTGAAGAATACAAAAGCTCTAGAAGATCATGAATTACACAACACAGGTAGATCAGAAAATGGAAACTTGAGAAGAAAAATGTTCGTTCTTCAGGAATGAAAAGTAAAGCTGCTGATGGGGGGGTGACTGGAAAGGAGGGACGGGAAGAATGGGGAAACTGAGAGCTCAGGACACAAAAGAGCACTGAGAGGATGTGGGGAAGAAAATGAAAAAAATATGTCTGGAGTAAAAAGGACGAAGCAAAGCAGAAATACCAGAGAGGGGCCTAATGCTTACTCTGTTCAAGACAGAGAAAAAAATGAAGATACACTGCTGTTTTAATTGAATATCTTGTCAGTCTCAAGCACGAGTTCCACTAAATTAACTAAGAAAGTAGCGATTTTTTTTTAGATAGAGGAGTAAAACTTGATATCCACTGCTCTTGGAACAAAATGACAAAATGTCACATATGTAACCTTATCTCTGCAGAGCCTAGATTGCAAGCTTTTATTTGGGCATATGAGGCATTTCTCATGTTCTGTGAGTGACAAGGATATTGCCTATCTATTTATGTCTTTCTGCACAGTATCTGTCACTGACTCTACATTTAACTACCATGGCTTTCTAAAATGGCAAAGTCTAAATGGCAAGGTACAAAGTTTTGAGTTTTTCTCCCTAGTGCATTTTGCATGTAGTAGTGGAACAGGCATGGTGCATTTCCGTTCTGGATAACGGCCGCATATGAGGTCTAAAGCACAAAAAGGATTTCAAAATAATCAGACTGAAGTAATGTTTTCGGAGTGATGACTGCAAAACAACAGGTATAAGTGCAGAAAAGATTCAGTGGCAAAAAATCTTTTGGAAAGTCTGAACACAGCAAGCACAGATGCATAGTAAAATTATATTCTGTTTATTTTCTTGTAAATAGTTGTTTTTTTTTTTGTTTTTTTTTAAACCAAGCCCATTTGTTTGCTTGAGTACATGGAAAATAACTGATTTTAAAAGATAATCTAAACCAGAAGGTTTGCAAATGGTTTCAGCTATTCTTTCCATTCTCTCAGCACAGATTTAGATGCAGTAGATGTGGTAAAGAATGCTGACGCCATTAATAATCACAAATATCCCCTCAGTATTTCCTGCCTTGCTTGGATTCCAAGCAGTTAAAAACTCCCTGAAAGTGCACCATGCTACCAAATGAGAGCTTCCAAAGTGAGCCTCGCAGAGATCCAAATGTGCCATTTAACATAATTCCTCGCCCGCTGCCGAGCCACCCGCGGCAGGCGCGGTAACAGCGTCCCCGCCACGGAATGCTAATATAATGTGCACGCTGCCATTCCCAAATTTAACTGGGAGTCAACTTTCAATAAGTCATTTCTCCTTTCTGATAGGAAGGTTTTCTTTCAAAATGGACCTATTTGTGCAAATTGCAGGCAGGCCTGGCTGTTCTGCATAGTTGAGGGAAGGCAGGGTAGTGCTTTTTATGGAGTGAGCTATCGGGTAGATTCACATTTGACACAGAGTGAGCTGAGTTATCAACTTTCTCCAAGGGCAATCATATATCTTGTGCATCCAGAGTCAAATTAAATCTGACATTTCATTTAAAGCCTGAGACATCCTGATACTAAAGCAGAGCATGAGTGGTAAGAGTAGGAGGGCGTTCAGTTTTTCTGGATGAATGTTTCTGTTCCTGCCCTGCTTGTCTGGGTTGTGGATAAGGTCTAATTGCCCACCATCATCCTATATTTTAGCCAGATGGAAATCTCAGATTTAATTCTTTTCCAATGACACTCCTGCCTATGTTGGTTGTTGCCTGGCAGTGTTAAAGAGGACTAATCTGAGCTAGCTTCAGATGGCATTGTAACCATCATTATTTATGTAGCATGTTGGTTGGTTATCCCCACAGCCCTCACATCAAGCCTGGTAGTTTGCAGATGAAAATGCAGCCTCTGCATTTCCCAATCTCATTCAGTTCAAAATCTTTATATCTCATTCTAGGTGTTCATTGCAGCCAATCTTTTCATGCTCTCAACCTCAAATTAAAAACAGACTCCTTCGCTGAGGTGGTGGATGGGTAAAGGTCACCAGGATGGGTAAGACAAAGACAGTATAAAAAAACTTTTATCCTTCATTACAGCCATGGAAATATTCAGTTTCTGGACCAAATTGTGATATTTATTGACATAGACTCATAAATTCTCAAAATTTACACAGTGTCACCCAGGAGTCCTAGGATATAATCTATATCTACGGAACTTGACTGAAATTCTGTGTTCATTCCACTTTTATTATGTTATTTTCCAGTGGAAACTGGATCAACAGTGATGACCCAGTCCCAACAGAAACATCCACAGCAGGATGTAATTTCCTAGGTATTTCATAGCAGAATTACTTCTGTATTTTTATACCTCCTCAGCCATGCCACCCTAGGTCTGTTGTGAATATCATTGTATGCAGCATGATTGTTATGAAGGAGCATTTTTTCCGATTAGGAATATTGTTCACGGCAGCAAACGCTATTGATAAGGGTGAGAAGGCCCTTTATACATGCTTCTACTGTTTCCTTCATTATACTTTATTTCACGTGTCACAGGCACGCACACCTCATACATCTTAATTATTTGATTATCTTCCAAGATGGAGATATCTTGCCTGCCTCTAAGGTGGGGGCAGTTGCGACGAGTGGGTGTATAAACAGAAGCAGAGGAATTCAAGCCTTATATATAATTTTTTTCGCATTTCTTTTCCTATTGATTTTTCAAAAGATAATTTTTGTAGGTGTAGTGTGAGTTGCTCTCATTAAGAACCCATTGATTGTTAATCATTATTATTTCTTCAAATCTTGGAGATGGGAGGGAAAATAGACTGGAAAAAAGAGGGTCAATATTTTATTGCTTTAATGTTTGCTAATTGCACACTTTGGGCGCTTCTTTTAATATTTTTTGTTCTGATAAAAACCCTGGATTTTTTTTTTTTCCCCACAATGACCTCCTTGCTTTTATGAAGGTCAAAGAGGGAATGTTTATTCCTTCATGAAGAGCAACCTTGGATTGATTGAAAGGAGTAATAGCCCATTCAACCCTTTTATTGCAAAGTAGCCAGTCTTTCAATTGCATCCTCACTAAGCCTTGTTGGAAAAAGTAGAAGCACTATTGTTCATTTAGCAACATCACCCATCACTGTATATTCTGTTGGAGAGAGTCCCTTAGTTGTGAAGTTATCCCTTCACATGATTTCCTAGAAATATTTCCTAGAAAGGGGAAACACGCGAAATGCTGCTAAAGTCACAAGTTCTCGCTTTTCTTGTGTTTACAAAATTCATCTGAAACTTCTTTTTCAGACTAAGGAATTTGATATTGACTCACTCCAAAACCTTTCAGCCTATGCTGAAGTACTCCTCAATTTTCACATTTCCCTGTCTGCCTTGCTGTCACTACAAAGAGCTTGTTAACATATTAGTACTACAGACTCTGGAAGTAAACTAAAGAGATAATTCCCAAATTCCATGCAGGAACAAGAGAAGACACTGGGCAAAGCCCATAAGGACACCCAGGCACTTGTGCCCAGCTCTATGGCAGAGTTCCTGGCAGAGTTTCTTGTTCCTATGGAGGTGGTGGGAAGCGTTAGGCACCTACAATTGGCTTTCCAGGCAGTCCAGTGTAGATGCTGAAGACAAAAGGACACCTCAGCCATCATAAAAATATGTTTGTGATCTCCTCCCACAGTGGGGTTTTGCTGACAAGGCCTGGAGACCTGAATGAGGTCAAGACAGGCTTTTCTAAAATATCCCAGCTCCAATTCCATCTTTGATTGGGAGCTTGTGCTTCTAATTTTTGGCGCTTTTTAAAACAAATCATCTCTATATATATTTATTTCTTTGCCCACTGACACCTGAAATCTTGCCTCCTTTGTTACATACTTGTGCAGAAAGAACAGAGGCACACACATCCATTTTTGGTTTTTTCTTAGAACCATAGAGTCACAGAATGGCTTTGTTTGTAGGGAATGTTAAAGCTCATCTTGTTCCATCCCCCTGCCATGGGTAGGGACACCTTCCATTATCACAAGTTGCTTCAAGCCCCATCCAACCTGGCCTTGGACACTCCCAGGGATGGGAAATCCATTCTTCCTCAGCTTTCCAAAAGCCAAGGAAAGAGGAGTTAGGGGTTTGAAGCCCTGTCACAAAGGGAGGTGTGGAAGATCATTTCTGCTCTGTCTGAGTGTGCAGAGCTCAGAGCTGTCTCGGAGCAGGGTGTGGTGCTCCCATCAGCCTCATTACTGATGGAAAGTGCAGTGGTTGCTCAGCTCAATGCTTGTTGCATGCTGGAGGTGTGTTCTGAGTCCATCTGCAGGGCAAGGCTTTTCAGAAGATTTAAACATGAAAAGATGAAGGAATTCTATTTTGAGTCTCCTGCTGATCTTTTTCTTTCTTTGGTTTGTCACAATGGGGAGAAATTAAGTGACCTCAGCCCTTGTGTACTCAGGCAATTAAATTCTGTGCAAAGCTGAACCCCAGACACCTCTGTGTTTCTGTGCATCAAGTGCTGATACACGCCCTTTCCAAGGCCATAAGCACCATCTGCAATGGATCAAGAGATTTCATCTGGAATTACTCACTCAGCCCTTGTCCTTTGCTCAACAAAAGCTGCCACCGCCTCTCCACAGCTGCCAGTTTCGCCTGCTCCTTGAAGGATGGCCTGGCTTTTGAGGGCATGTCTACACTGTCAGCTGCAGACAGACACATGCTGTGCTCTGAACTGGAGCTGCCTTTCCCTGGGAGCTGTGCAGAGATGTAAATGCCAAACTGCTTGCCATGCTAATGAGTCCAGCTGAGTGACATTGTGTCCTGCCGGGCTTTAGGCACATGCATTCCTTCCAGGGAAAGCACTGATGTAGTGATCAACATCCATCTTAAAACAACATCATTTTGTTTGGTGTCAGGGAGAAAAAGTATTAGAGAGACAAATAAGATTTTAAAATAACAAACGGTGGGAATATATATATTTTGTCTTATGTCTCCAATTTGACATGTCACTCTGAGTCAATTTAGATAGGCTTTGATCCCCCAAAAGGGATTTTTTAATGTTCTAACAAAGTACCAGTTTTCTTACAGGGTGGAGCTTATGTTAGTGCTATGGTTCCCTTTATTTTTTGCTGATGTACACAAGCCAATATCGAAATCTTTAGGTTAATACCAAGCACATGAAACATGATCTTGTTTCAAAACCAGACTCAGCAACCCTAACAAAATGTTCGGTGTAGATCTTGTAATCATGATTCACCATGTTACTATAGATACAATTTTAGTGCTTAATATGAGAATTAAGTGCTTTAATTCAAGCCTAGGATATCAACAGACCCTGCACTCAGCACCATGTTGAAGGGATTTGATAGCCTGGAGGAGAACGGATTAAAACTGCTGTGTCTCGTTACTCAGAGTACTACCCCTCAAGTGACTAATAGAGAAAACAATTTTCAATTTTCCCTAGGTAATTCATCTGACTGTTGCCTAAACTGTTCCCTAGAGAGAAACAGTTTTGGTTTCAGAAAAACTGCTTGTGAAATACACATCAATATACTGACAGCCACAAAAAAAAAAAAAAAAAAAAAAAAAGGACTCAATGCATGTGACACTTGTCACATTAATGAGCACAATTCATATTAAGAGTTTGACACTTCCAAGCTAAAGTATTTGATTGGTCTTTTCTTGTTATTTTCCCCAAACCAAGCTTAGCATACCAAGTGTGCCTATAGTGATGGGGCATCTGTTTGTAGATGTCTTAGTGCTGCCTCTTGGATGAGCGCACAGAAGCGTCAGGTACAAAGCAAAGTGAGGCTCAGCTTGGCAGGAGGATTAAGACATTAAATAACCTGTGAGCATAAAGTTCTCTGTACCTGCTCCCTCCTCTGCACTCCTGCTTAACCAGCAGCAAATGTGTGCTGTAATTGCCACATCATATGCCTGCACGCTCCTGCCCTGGGTTAGCATAATAAACACCCTAAATTGCATTATGCTGTGTATCAGTCGCTCAGTATTCAAGATCTGTTCCTTGCTAACCTAAAATTATGACTTATCCCTGCCTTTGATTTTCTCTATTGACTGCTAGCTGTTTCTGTAAGGTTACTGTGGAAACAGGAAGAGGATCCAAGGATAACAGTTTGTCTGTGGCATGTCTGTGCATCCGTATGTCACATCTATATGGCCTAGAGGTGTTGACGTGTAAGAACAAACACCACAAGAGAAAGGGTTTGCGAGTTAGGAGATCGCACCAATCACTGTTCTGCCGGCATCAAATACAAGGGCTCACAGCTGGCAGGAGTCTTAAATGCCAGTTTTCCTGAAGGATGTTCTGTGAGTCCTTACTCTGGACTAGGAGACAAAATTCACATCTGCAAAATGCTGCAAGATAAAGCAGTCTTTTCTCAATTTCTTTTTCCCAGCTGGAGGGTTAGAAATCTCGATTCCTCTCTCATAGTAATATCCACCATCTGCAAATCTCAAACAGTCTGTGTAACCCTGTCCCCACCTTAAAAATCAAACAGAAGAGGCTCTGAATTCAGTGCCTATCTCTCCTCCCTTGGCTGCACAATTCAGATCCTCTCACTGACCTCAGTGGGAAACCCAGTCCCACACACAGCCTTGGATGGATCCAGCCTTCAGCGTCAGTTCCTCAATTTCCCACCAGTAGGAGGAAATAAGGACACTACCTAAGCCATCAAATCTCTTCAGATTACAATTCTAATCATGTGATTATTACCAGCTGTTTAATTTTATTTATTAAAATATCAGATGCTGGGGACAGGCTATTAAAAATTACTCTGAATGAGGAATATGGTAGGTACCTATTAGTTTGGGATGACAGCCTGGTTAGTATTACATACCCTGTGATGAGATGAATTTCCCTCATTAGGTAGATGGACAAGATGGATAGCTAAAATTTATCCTGTCCTCTGACTAAGCTTGCCTATGTCTGTGCTCTGGGGACAGATTTTTATTGCTCTGAGCTCCTTTCAACTGCTGATATTCCCTGTCTGACTTTTCTGGAAAGGTGACTGTAAATCCTGAGGGCAGGAGCTGGAATTTAGTGCACAACATCCCACTAAGTCTGAAAACACAGGTGTCATTTCCCTGCTGTTGTTGTACGAGAAAGATATTTTGTTGCTAATGCCGTCAGAGAGAATATCTTCCTGCGCAGGGCAGAGAATACAAAAATACCTTAGAATCACAGAATATCCTGAGTTGGAAGGGACCAACAAGGATCATCACAGTCCAGCTCCAGGCCCAACACAGAACAGTGCCAAGAATCACACCATGTGGCTTACAGAGCTGTTCAAACACTTCTTGAGCTTAGTGCTGTTATCACTTCCCTGGGGAGCATCTTCCAGAGCCCAGCCACCCTCTGAGTGCAGAATCTTGTACTGACTTTCAGCCTAAGGCTCGCCTGACACAACTTCATGCCATGAAGACACAGCTCCATGACACCACAACTTGAATATATCATGATTAGAAGGAGATTAGGGCTGCCTGGGTTGCAGCTTTCTGTGACTCAGTTCTTGCTGGTCTGCTCTGCCATGAGCTGGAGCAGATTTGTCAGGATTCCAGGCCTGCTCTGCTGCCTCTCTGGCTGCCCTGCTGTGCAAACCTGTGCAGGGATGCACAACACAGCTGGCAGAGCAACTGGGAATTGGGAATGGATTTAATTCCCCTGTGCACTATGTGAAAAACATTCTCTTTTACCTTACCTGGAAGATGCTGGCCTGACCACCTTGCTGCTCAATTTCCTCATTACTTCAATAGCATCATGGCCCAGGAGAGGAGCTACAGGACACAGAGATGGTTTATCTGGCAGATAAGGTCTTAGAGAGGCCAGCAGAGACTGGCATTTCTTCCATTGAAGCGCTGCTGAAGAGCTCCCTGTTGCAGGCAGCCTGAATAATTTGTTGGAGCACACAAAGAGTTGGTGGCAGAGCCCACAAAGCAATCTCGACTCTAAGCTATCAGTTAGGAGCTGAAATCAGCCTTCTCAAAAGATGTATTCCGGCTTCATGCACGGGGAAGCAGAGTCATGGTGCTTTAGAAGCACAGACATCATCCTGCAGTGAAATCAGTGGCACCAAGGGATCTCCTGGTGCTCGGTTCCTTTTCCATAATCATCCTGCCTTTGGAAAGGTTTTGAAGTGGGTGCAACTGAAACCACCTCTCATTTTCCATGACAACACTCGCTGAGTAATGTTTGCTGTGGCAGAAACAGATTCAGGCAACAGAAAGCACCACCAGAGTGCCAGTGAGATCCAACCTGTGCCAGGGCCCCCACCCTCTCACATCAGGGAATTTCTTCCTAATATTTAATCTAAACCCACCCTCTTCCATTGTGAAGCCATTCCCCCTTGTCCTGTCACTCCAGACCCTTTACAAAAGCTCCTCTCCAGCTCTCTTGCAGCCCCTTTACATAGTGGAAGGTGCTCTGAGCCCCTCCTGAAATGTTGTGTTCTTGAGACTGAGCTCTCCCAGCCTCTCCCCTAGCAAAGACATTCCCACATACGTACTGAGCTGGAAAGTCTCAGTGCAAATCTCACAAAACTAGGATAAAAGTTAGAGACAAAACAATAAATGGGTGTAAAGAATTGAGTGTCTCCTCTGGAGACCCCTCCAGGTTAGGGGTAAAGCCCATTAAAAATTGTACAGCAGTCAATGCAATTATCATTTTCATTTACAGCTTTAGGCACTGTGGTACTATAGATGATTTATAATGACAAATTCTATTAAAAAGTAATAAAACAACTCTCTTTAGAGGCAGGATTTATAGATGAAATTTTGAATGAACCAGACTATTATAACCAGAATATTGGTCAGTTAAAAAAAACACCAACTAAATTGCTGTAATTAGAATGGTATTTTGTGTACAGAAAGAAAGTTTTAAGTATTCTCAACTGGATGCAAATCAGTCTGTATTTTGACAAACCAGGATGTTTTCTCCATATTGGGGGGTTTGCTAAATATTCTGTCTAAATTCCTCCCTTTATGTGTTTATACCTATCAATTGCTATATTAGCTTTTTGACAGAAAAATGCTCTGTTTCCAAAGTCTCACAACGGGGGCTCTGCCTGCATCTTCACAAGCAGTAGCATCAGGGCTTTGCTGAAGAGTTGTGTCCCAAGAAGGTGTGAATTTGTTGCAAAACCATGTATAAAGACTTTAGCAGTAGTTATGTTAAGGCTTGGAGAAATCAGTAGGCCTGAGTACAGGCAGTATCGTGAAGCAAAGTTGCCAGTAGAGATCAAAAGGATCAATAGAGCGTACTGAGGAGGTAGAAAGACCTATATAATTATTCACAGAGACTTAGGTGACCTGCTTAGTGGAGTGTGTGGCTTATCTAATAGAGTCATGGTAAAGAATGTTCAGTTAATGAAAACAAAGTCACAATGAAATCATAAATTAAGTAGATATGTTTAGAGATCAAATCTGTTGTGATGAAGCAATATTGGAAAGAAACATATATATACTTGATGATTTTGTCAAAGTTTGGGGCTCTGACTTTGGACGCTAGTCCGCAGGCTCCCAGGGCCCTCAATAAAGCACCGCATAAAATAACTTCGGTTGTTTTGTGTTTCCTCGGTTCGGGCAACAAATTCACCCAGTGTCATATTGTTAAACAGGCAAGCACAGTAAACGGTGTCCTGGACAAAATGTGCCGCATTCCCAAAGTTTCTGCCTCTGGCTAGGGTAGGAAGAGCCTCCCTAGTTCATCCCTTCTGCCACCACCACCAGCGAGGGAGGTTGAGCATGTGAGGTTCATTGCCCTCCTCTCAGCAGTTTGATGGTGGCAGAAGAAACTTGAAAGCCACATTTCACAGAGGCTGTGAGGATATTTTACATCTTCTCTGTCACACCTGAGTGGTGTCAGTCTGTCTATGGACTGGCACATGCAACAAAATTCCTCCCTGAGCACCCTGGGCAAAGGGGTACTCCAAGCCTGACTGCTAGTCTCAGCAGCACTGGAAAAGTCTTATTAGGGCAAAAGGTATGCTGGAGACAGGCAAAATAAAAAACAAACCCCACCAAAACAGGCCAAGGAGCCTTTCATCCACCCTGAAAGAGCCGCAGATGTGAAAGGTATCCATGGATTAAGAGCGACTGCTCCGAGTTTGCCTTCATACAGCAGTCAGGCAGTCTGGGAAATAGGGAATGTTCACAGTAGAGAAAAGTGTTTGTAAGCACAGAGGTGGGAAGGATGCCAGCCTCTGAGGGGTGTGGAGAGACAAGTGACATTACTTTACCAGGAGAACTTTATTTAATGTAGAAATTGCAAAATCTTCTCTCTAGTGAACGTCCAAAAAAAAATTCTAACAGCATTGGAAGTAGGTGTTTTGGTTCATTCATATTTCTAAATTTTCTCCTTTTTTCTCAGTGTTTTTTTTGGTTGTTTTTGTTTGTTTTTTTGTTTGTTTGTTTGATTGTTTTTTGTGGGTTTTTTTGTTGTTGTTTTTGTTTTTGTTTTTTAAGCAAAGTCCTGCTATAAATTCAACGCTTGCTTGTCATAAGATGAGTTATTGGTCCAAAGGAAGTTCAGATGTGGGGAATAACTGTAATGAAAATGCACAGTAGAGCCACACTAACAGAATGTGAGTGAAAGGAAGTTTTTAATGCCTTACTAAACTGATGCTGTGAATTACTCAGTTATGTAAAATCAGACAGAATGAGTGCAGAACAATGAATCGTAAAGCACTAACTCAAGGTCTGGGCCTGGATGCGGTGTCTGTGCACAGTAAATACAGAGCACAGAACAATGGCCTCAGTCCCAATGTATTTTCACTGCATTTACAAATGCTTTGGTCAAACTGTAAGTAAAAAGAAGGACACATATTACCAGAATCAGAATGGACACACATATGAAATACAGGTATGGTAGAATTAATGATGATTTCAAGTATGGAAAGGTGATTTTGGGAAGGCTGAGGAGCAAGTACCGTATCATAGCATTAAGGCATCAATTTGAGAATCACAAATGTGTGTAATCTGAACTTCCCTGTGCCCTGTTCTTCCTATTGGTAAAGTTGGCACCGACCTCTTCTGCCAAGTATTTTGCTTTGAAGACAGTACTAGGTGTCATTAATCATAAATTTCTGTGTAATGTGTGTGGATGCAGGGATAAGAGTCTAAACATGGTTTGGCTTTCCTTAAACAGATGCAATTGCTTTTCTGGTTTGGGAGAGGAACATTTCATTGACTAAAAAGACTTGTAAGGCTGGACTTTGGAGGCGTGAAATTTCAGACTCTGCCTTGGACCAGCAGTAAAACAGTTTCACAGTCTCAAGTGAACCTGAGAGACACGGCTTTTGTTTCCTGTCCTCAGCTGAAAACTTTTTGTCTGAGCAGCTCCCAAGACCTCTGTGAGAGATGGGAATGTTAATGATTAATGGCTCAAATAACTGGCGATTTGCAAAAGCAATGGGTGCTTTGCTGACTGTGTCAAGGTAACAGCTCAGGGCTGAGTGTGTGAGGACCAGAGGATGAACACACAAGCCAAACTTTGCTTAGAAGGGTTTAGAACCAGATAAGGGGAAAGGCCAAGGAGAAGCAGATCGTGGGAGGTGGGATAGTGATTTTCATCATGGCAGTGTCCTCCTGTACACAACTGGCTCAGGTGTAAAACTCTTACCTGGGGGGGAGAAATTGGGACATTGCTATACAACCTTGAACTTTTTTATCCCCTCTGATGGGGCATACCTGGCTCAACCATGTTGGTGTGAGAAAGAGAGGTCATGTCTCTCTCTGAAGGGCTCATAAACAATCAAAGAGCTTCAAAGCGCCCCCAGCTTCATTCCTGGGGCCTTCCACTATAGGACTGTGCAGCAGGCAGTGTAAAACTGCCTCCTCAGGGTATGGACCTGGGCATTCCCACATAAATCTGAGCTCGTATTCACCCACTGAACTTTGTGCTCCGTGGGCTTTCCCCCACCCCTGACACATCAAGGCAGTGACCACCACTGCCACCAACGGGCATTGAAATCGCAGCAATCAAGTCTTGTGGCTGGATCCACAGGTGGGAAGATCTTTTTACTCTTATCCTTTCTTCCTCCTTCTTTTCCCATATACATTTGCTTAGCTGTTGTTTTTATGCTTTTATATTGTTCCATCTCTATAGACAGATGTTGTGGTTTAGCTTGGCCCAGGTTTTTCTAGTGGGGGGGGGGGAGGCACAAAGATGTCTCCTCGGTGAAGCTTCTCGAAGCCTTCACCATGTCCAGCTCTGAGGTGATGGACAT
>VZRN01001864.1:104501-129563 GCA_013397935.1 Dasyornis broadbenti | reverse complement strand
GAGCCCTGGGTGTGGGTGTGTTAATTTGGGGGGTACCTGGCATTTGGCCGGGCTCAAACCACGACAATAGAAATAACCAAAATGGTCACATACTTGCTTTCCATTGCAACCAAATCCTTCTAAAACAAACCCTACATGTGTATATTTACAAACACTGTTCATTTAGTGCTTTTTCACTCTAATCTACTCCAAGGGATCTATTAACAAGAACCTGGGTTACCCTCACCTTCAGGGATGTGTTGTAACAATCCCAAGAGAATTTAAAGCTTTGCCTTAGTTAAATTCAGGTTGTTTATCTATTGTTAATTACCCACATGCAAATAGGTAGGGCACTATTAAAACTGAAGTACACGGTATTATTGATAGTGAAACACTGTGTTTTCACCTTTTTTTTTTTTTTTGGTGTAGTATTAACATAAATTATGTTTTACGTAATTTCTTCCCAAATCACTTTGGGATACCAAATCTGGCAGCCTGGCTTTATTCCAACTTTTTCTCATGTCAGTATGAATCCTTGCTCTCCCTCAAGTCTTTTTTTTTTATGTTTTGGGGGGGTGGGGAGGTGTTTTCTCCCCCTTCTCTCTACTTAGCTGTTCTGTGATTGTTTTTTCACCCTAGAGAAATTTTCTTTTCTTTGAATAATAAATGATAATTGTGCAAAACAGCCAACCTTGCAGATCCATATTGCATCTAAGTAAGTTCACCTGTGCGGCTGTACTGAAAAATAGCCTTGGACCTGAACTGGTGCTCCTGTATTTACTTTTCCAGTGTCATTAGTGGGAACATTTCCTGTATAAGATGCATTTCACAAAATCGCAGAATGGGTTAAGGCTGGAAGGAATCACAGTGGGACCCCAACAGGTGCCACCTCCCTGCTCAAGCAGGGCCATCCCGGAGAATGGGGCACAGGATTGTGTCCAGAGGGGTCTGGACTATCCCCAGTGAGGGAGACTCCACAGCCTCTCTGGACAATCTGTTCAGGGCTCGGTCACTGCACGGGACACAAGTGCTGCCTCCTGTCCAGGTGGAACTCCCTGGGCTCAGTTCCTGTCCGTTCCTCGTGTGCCATTGCTGGGCCCCCTGGAGCAGAGCCTGGGCCCTGCTCGGAGCCTTCCCTGCAGCCAGGGACACACAGGGATGGGATTCCCTCTGAGCTGGGGCTCCTCTGGAGGCTGAGCAGCCCCAGCTCCCTCAGCCTTTCCTCACAAGGGAGATGCTGCAGGCCCTTCATCCTCTTGGTAGCCCTCTGGACCCACCCCAGGAGCTCCATGTCTGTCTTGTCCTGAGGAGCCCAGACCAGGACACAGCACTGCAGATGAGCCTCACAGGGCTGAGCAGAGGGGCAGGATCCCTTCCTTGCCCGTGCTGGCACCAGGATCCCATTGGCCTTCTTGTCCCCCAGGCACTGCTGGCTCATGGACAGCCCGGTGTCCGCCAGGACCCCCAGCTCCTTCTCCTCAGAGCTGCTCCAGCAGGTCACCCCCAGCCTGTGCTGGTGCCTGGGGTTGTTCCTCCCCTGCTGCTGGACCCTGCATTTGCTCTGTTGAATTCCAGCAGGTTCTTCTCTGCCCATCTCTCCTGCCTGTCCAGATCCTTCTGAACCCTCTGAGATATCAGCCACTCCTCCCAGCTTTGTGTCATCAGTGAACTTGCTGATGTGAACTTGGTTTGCGAGCTATAACTTTACCTGATACTTTTTCAAAAGCACTTTCATTAGTCCCTGGGTCTAAAGAGCTGTCTTTCAGTGAAGAAAATACCTGGAAGCGTTCGTAGCATTTTTTGTGGAGCTCTGCCTAACATTGCCTGCATGGAGTAAAAAGGTCTGCATTTTGGATCAAGGATAATGGGCTGTTTAAAGACAGGAGTGATCATCAACAGTCCCCTCTGGCTCTCTTTTGATAAACAAAAACTTCTCATCATCAATTTTTAAAACAATCTTACAAATAGCAGTCAGCCTCCATAGACGGATGAGATCTCATTTATTTCACTCTCCTTATATGTGCTCTGTAATACTTCTTATTTTTCTACATCGAGAAGGTCTATTTGGGAATTTTGTAATAAAGTATTATCACCAGAGAATTCTATGAAATTTAAATTGATAACATTTTTCTGGTTTGACTGATGTTATTGTTTCTATTTTTTAAAAATTGAAATACCATATTTCTGGCAAAATTAAAAGAATAAAATACATAAATTTTAACCTTTTGTTGTTCTGACTTTACATTATAAAATGGAAGAAAAATAAGCCTTTTAAAAGTCTGGAAAAAAAAAGGAAAATGTCTCTTCAGATGATTCAAATTAAGTTGGGCAAGGTCAGTCCATGGTTTTAAGTTTTTTTTTCTTTCACATTGTGATCCAGGGTAGAAAATCACTGTGAAGACTCAAAGTCAGAATTCTTCCCCTGTGGTTTCAGTAAGTTTCTCAAAAAAGTTTTTTACTTATCCTGCATTTAAAATGTATTTTAAGTAAAATGCTAAAAGGAAGCAATTTCTTCTTTTTAACAACCTTGGTAAAAAGTTACAGCAACTAGTTAAAGCTAATGATGTATATTCCGTTTATTGACAGTACATGGAGACAGTTGCCTCTGGAGGGGAGCTATTTACGCCTATTTCGGAACTAATCTAGGTCAGAATTAATTATCCACAGGAGTTTTTGTTATCTGTATCTGTGCTTAATCAGGGGAAACCAACATAGCTGCCTAAGTAAGATGCTGCACTTCGGTGTGGTCAAGCCCTGGTGAGACAATACCCCAGGTCTAGTGCAGTGAGGTGACAAAAACAGGTGACAAAAACCTTTTTCATAGACTTAGAGAATAATTTAGGTTGTAAAAGACCTCTGGGTTCATTGAGTACAACCGTTAGCCCAACACTGCCAAGCCCACCACTAAACCATGAACCAAGTGCCGCATCCTCACAGCTTTTAAATCCCACCACTGCCCTGGGCAGCTGTGCCAGGGATGGACAACAATTTTGCCGAAGAATTTGAGACATTCCTTGAATTTGCTTTGACATTTGCTCTTTTTACATCCTATCTGAGCACTGAACGTGGACAGTTTAACCAGCTGAATGATCCAGTTGATACGAAACTTTGCAAAAAACTCCTCATCAGATAGTGGCGACTTTTGATCTTGCAGCGACTTTTAGCCTGTGAGATCCCAACAGCTTCAACAGATGAGGATTTGTGCCTGAAGAGTCAGCCTCACTTGCTGTTTGGAAGGGAGTAATGTCAGCTTCACAAAAAACAGTTTGAGAAGATAGCTGAAACCAGCGATGCTTTAAAACTTCCTGTACAGGGGAAATACAGGGGAGTGGAAAGTGAGTGTAAATACATCTGGGAGGGATTTTATACTTATTTTTATATTCTGAGCTCCATTTAAATAAGGACTATCTCTGGAAAGGCAAATATTCCTTTGGCCTTCTGTGGCAGGTATTTCAAAGTGTTACCTGCCTACTTCTGACTTTTAATGAAAGTCAATACTTTCTGTTTCTACCACTGCACATAATATCTAGCAACCAGCTGTGAAGTCCAGGTGCTTTCATTTTCCCCCTGCAGAAAGGAAGGAAGAAAAAAAATTCCAATTCAATCCTTACAGAAACCTGAAATATTAAATCTAGTGAAGTTATCGTATTCTTTTATTAAGGAGGTCATTAGTTTCCTGAGGCTTTTTAATTCATCCTCAAAGCTGAATTCTGGCATTTACTAAATCAAATGCTGGTTACAAATTAGGAAAGAAAGAAGCAAAATGAGATGCAGCCTGGAGTCTCTGCTTGAAGGCTGAAAGTTTAAATACCATTTTGGGTACAAAGCTATGCTGAACTCCATATGTCATTGCCTGTGCACAGCAGCTACAACTCCACTTTTCCATCTCGTGTGGGTCACTGCTAACAAACCAGCATATGGCCCCTTCAGTTGGAGTCTGCTTTGGTAATGAACATCTCCCACACCTGCTCATGTTTCATGTCAGGAAATGGAGCTTCTCGAACCATGGAGGGCAGCAGAAAAGCTCAGAGGGTGTGGAATTAAAAAAAAAAAAAAAAAAAAAGAAATTGGATGAGATGTGTGATGTGATCAGTGGCTCAAAAGCGGCTGAGGAGGGTGATCTCCAGTGACTGCAGCTGCAGACCCTCTGCAGGAATGATGTGCCCAGAGAAATGGGATCCAGTCCTCAGGCCACCTGTCACAAATTGGATCATTGCTGTGCTTTTCAGGTCTAACAGCCCTTGAGTAAAACTGGGCATAACCACAATTTCTGTAAGATGTAGGTACTGGCATAAACATTACCACTTTTGCACAATGGGGTCTTATGGACTGAAATACTTTCTTTACAACAGAGTGATCAGGCCAGGTTTTAAAAGAACTGTGGAGAGCTGCACAGTAGAGAGAAAGAAAGAACCACAGCTGAGTTGCAGGCCCAACAGACTTTGAACCAAGCCACTGAACCCAAGCTGTCATTTACGCAAGAAAATGTGCAATATTAATGCTCTCTTTGCTGAACTGGCATGTGGAAAGGGATATGGGGTCTATTAATCTGCACAGAGCAAGGCTCACAGGAGGCCAGATGAACTCAACCCTCTTTATCAAGGACCAGAGGCTACACAAGACCAAAAGAAGCTCGAGGAGGTTGAAATTGCAACTGGCACTGGGGACCTGACTGCCAACTCAACTTGTTGGGAATTCTTAAAGAATATGTAACACACCCCCAAACTTAAAACTGTTTCTGTTTTGAGAATGACAGAAGGCTTGCACTTGCCCTTGGTATAAAAACATCCAGCTGTGACAGAACTTGCCTGGAATATGTGAAACAAGGGTTCCACTGAGCAAAAACATGGATCAAACAGTATTTTGGGGAAGTGCCCCAACCACTAAAGAACCAATGGGGCTAGAGGGAAGCACCCCACAGTTCCCTGTGGAATCTGGGCTCCTATCATGGCCTGAGGAACATCCTTCACCTCAGCCCAGGGAAATGTTTAACCTCCTTGGATTTGTCAAAGCTCTTTCTTATTATCTCTCTCCACCGCTCTTTTAAATTTTGCTTTCCCCTCCCCTGACGGGAAAAAGTTCCAAAAAAAATGTGAAGGTTCACATCCCAAACAGGCCTAGCCCTAGTGACAAATGCAGGGAGGAGCAGTGGTACCAGTCTGTGCCAGCTCTTGGAGAACTAAGGCCACTTCAGATGCCTTTTTTTTTGTAAACTGGTTTTCAGCTGCTGACACAACTTCGCTTCCTACAGCCACACAGCATTCCAGTGGTTGGTCAGATAAAAAACTCCATGTTTTTTAGACAGAGAATAAAGATACCTACACCTGTCTAAAAAATAAACTAGCAAATCCATTGCTGTAAGATCTGTGGTGCCTGAAAAAATCCACTTTTTAACTAACAGAAATAAATGTAATAGGAGTTCAGCTCCTGGACTCAGCCATTGTGAGAGTTTTTTTGCGTTGAAATCCCTGGACTAATGACAAGGCACTAAGGAACCAAAGTGAAAAAGAAAAGACCTCCTAAAAATTTTTTAACTTATGTTCTTCTGGCAAGCAAATGTATTCCTGCCTCAAGAGTGTCGTGTACTAAATATTTTCTGTTACCCCTATAGGAAAAGCAGATAACTACCGGCTTTACAACCCTCCGTGTTCTCAAGGTTTACCATTTCTGTGCAATAAAGGAAAATGCCATATTGACTGCAATCAGTCATTATTTTTTTTCCCTTTTCTTCACCCGTTTTTGCTTTTGTGTACACTCAGAAAACAAAGAATGTTTGTTTTAGTAAGAGTCTGCAATTTTGCTGAAGATCTGTGTGTTTTGTCACAGGAGTGGGGTTTTCCTTTGCATTCTCAGTAACAAAAGATCCAGAGCTACCTGATAGCTATTAGATAATCTCCTAGCTAGATTGCAGATGACTGTTTCTATAGAGTTGTAACAGTTTGAGAAGGGGGTACTGTATTATTATCATTAGTACTTTTGATACTCTTTTTCTTTTCCTTTTTTTCAGGGAAGAAAATGGTTGAAAACTGTGGAATAACATTTGCAGTCAACCTAAAGTTACAAAACATGAAAGAAACCATACATGTTGTGTGTATTTCTTTATTTCTCTACTTACAAATCCATCTCAAACCACTGCAGAACAGGAACATGTGACAGAAATTGCAGACACAACTGATGTGAGACGGTTCGTTGCATAACGGGTTCATTTTGAGCTATTCAGTCAGCTCTGCTAAGGGTATCATAGATGATTAAAGCAGCAAAAACAAGTAGTGACTTCCATGACAAAAGGCATGGCTGCCACAAATCTTGTTGAGATGTTCTAATGAAACATCTGTCTGGAAAGTACCAGTAAGCTGAGTCCCAAGTAATCTGTTTAAAACCTAGATCCCACAGGCACTGCCACCAGTAGCCCAAAACAACTTGCAGCCATGCTAGTGAATCATTTGGGGTGGAAAAGACGTTTAAGATCATTTAATTCAACCATTAACCCAGCCCTACCAGTACTCACATGTACCCAGGTGCCAAATCCACACATGTTTTAAATCCCTCCAGGACAGTGACTCCACCACTTCCCTGGGCAATCCATGCCAGTGCTTGACAGCCCTTCAGGTGAAGAAGTTTTACCTAATATCCAATTTAAACCTCCACTTTTACTCTTGAGGCTGTTTCTTCTTGTCTTGTCCCTTGTTTCCTGGAAGCAAACCCACCTGGCTGCCCTTCCTGTCAGGAGTTGTGCAGAGCCACAAGGTTCCCCCATGAGCCTCCTTTTCTCCAGGCTGAGCCCCTCCAGCTCCCTCAGCTGCTCTTGGTGCTCCAAACCCTTCCTCAGCTTCCGTTCCCTGGACCTGCTCCAGCCCCTCAATGTCTCAGTGAAGCACCTTGTTGTTCAAGATGAAACAGCCACATCCAAACTCACTTGCCAGGAATTATCCCTGGCCATCAGGCCTCCTGAAACCATGGTCACACACGGTTATTTTAAAAGTTAAACTCAACTGTGCCCATCAGCAGGAGCAGGCATGAACACAAGGCTATTGCAGGATTCTCTCTCCAGTCTCACAGTTCCCACAGCTGCACACTCACTGGTTCCCAGCAAAAAAAAACACCCCATCACCTCCTAGGTCTGTGGTGCTTGGAGCGAAGTGAAAAAGCAGGAGGGACCTTGAAGTTTTTTGTGATTGCTCCTGCTGCTGGCTGATTTTCAAAGCAAGTGCCATTCCTCTTTCCCTCTCTTCTTACCACCTGTGTCTCCTTTTAATCCCTGCCGGTGTATCAATGCTTTCAAACTTGAGGAAAGTTTCACATTTGATCACCAAAAAAATGTAACATCCTCCCTGACACGAAGGGCAAATGAAACGTTGATCATGGCAGCTCTGGTGACAGGTGCTGAGTGCCAGAGGCAACTGTCACTTTGCTGTGTCCCAGGTTCATGGAGCACCTAGTGAAGCCCTGCTAAATGCCACTGCAAAAATATCAGCAGGGGAAAAAAAAAATCCTTCCTTCAACAGGTACCTTTAACCTGTTGGTGGCTGTCAGACCTGCATTTTGCTATGTGGAAAGTTCATGGAAAGCTATGGGGAAAGTGCAAATAGATCTAAGTATGAGAATTTTTTTTTTTCTCCATCCTCAGGCAGTCAGCAAAATTAAACTTCTGACAGCTCAAGGAGTCTGTCAGATGTCTCATTTTTCTGCATTTTCCATCACATGGCTGGCAATGTTGTTTTCCCTCTGTGGAACAGTAGGGGTGTTCCATGACCAATGTCCTTCCCAAAGTCCTTCCCAATGTCCTTCCCAAAGTCATGAGCTGCTGGAAAATTTGGGAGGCAAATACCGATTACTGAAGAATCCTGTACTGCATCAGTGTAAAACAAAACAAATACTAAGAGAATGAGATGCAAGGAAATTCTGCTGATTTTCGAGAAAAATTCTCAAGTCAGGATTTTTCCAATGACACAAAGCTCTATGTGAAAATGCACCATCCTTCTCTCATCTTCCAAAGAAGCCCAGGGACATTTCCATATTTATGGTTTTCAGAAAAAAACCAAATCCAATAGGTATTCAATTAAACACTACAACCTGTAGGTATTAGCCTAGCTCTTATTCTGTTTTCTTGTAATAAATTCTGAGAAAGGCCTCTTCTAATGTAGGGCTGGAGATGAAAAAACTGCACAGCTCCAGGGTCAAAGAGGACATTTGGTCTTGCCTTTGCACGACTGTGATAGCTGAATTCTACAAAAAAAATGAGCTCTAAGTAAGTAGCCTAAGTTGTTATCTGTTTATATTATACTGTCATCCACTTCATTTTCCCAGTTATAATTACAGTGGTATCTCTACTACCGCTCCAGCTACTTTTGGAAAGAAAACATTTGCATATGTCACATTGCCCATTATGTGCAGAAATGCTGTATTCCACAGATAATTGTAGTGTCTGAATGTCAGATAAATTAGATATGCTGAGACCTCAAACAAAAAGTAAATGGCGCAAAACTGAATTTGTATGGAGGAGTTCAATGAAGTCTAGACTCAGAACTGAGTTGAAGATTCAATAACTTTGTCATTTCATAAATCTGAATTTTAATTCAGAGTTTAGGTAAGGGTAGGGGGGATGCCTATGAAGTGTGGGGCACAGAACTTTTTAGAAGCACTGAGACAATGACAAGCCACATCCTAAAGGGTTACAAAAGCCTTTTTTAATAGATTAACGGCTCTGTCTGTCTGGATAATATGTCTCAACTGGAAGTACAATTTTAACCCTAATATGCTTCCAATTTTTTTTTATTTCTTCTTCACAGTATTAGAGCTATGGGGGATGAGTAATAAAACCACAACCATAATCAATTATTTGCTTAAAAATAGTTAAATTACCATTTTGTTTGGGGATTTTAGTATAATTTGCTTGATGTCTGTCTGACAAGACATTGTTACTCCAGGACTCCTTCCACCCTCTATTCCCCTAAATCCTCTCCTCTCCCCTTCCACCCTCTATTCCCCTAAATCCTCTCCTCTCCTCTCCTCTCCTCTCCTCTCCTTCTCTCCCTTTTTCCTTCTCTTTTCTTCTTTGTCTTCCAGAAGCACAAAAGGTTTATATATAATTCCATCAATACCTCGAGGCAAACTATTTGATGATTATAATAAAATAAAAAAAAAATCTCATTTTGCTGTAGTTTGTGGAGGGAGTTTCATTATTGCATGTCACTTGGTTACAAGATTTTATGGGACTGTAACTCCTAAAGGACATTTTAAACATACACTTTTTATGGCAACTAAACTCCACAATAAACGAAAGCATTAAAATAAGATATTGGAGTTGTTTCCTTTTGTCTTTGATGGATATGAATTGGAGACATAAAACGTCTTGTTTCACCCTTAAACCCCTGCAGCCTCCCCTGCACTTTTGAGTACGTTGTGAGCAGACAGACAAATGTGTTTTCTGTGTGGGTTCGGGCTGAGCAGCAGCACAGCAGTGACAAAGCCAAAACTTGGTCCTGCAGCACTGAAACAGGACTTGCGCGGTAAATCCTTAACCACAGGTTTTGCTTTCCTTTCCAACCCATTTTTAGCCTCTGAAGGCACATGTATTTTCACCAAAAGAAGCTGACTCTGTTCTTTTGTAAAGAATACCTGCGCTGCAGCCATGCAGTTGGTGTTACACGTTTGCCTCTTTGTCTCACTCATACAAATGCAGAAGCCACAAGAAAATTCCAGAGGCAGCCTTGAAAAAATATTTGTTCTGGTGGCATCTGAACTAGCAAAAAGTTCTAGAGGGTTCCCTATAGACTTATGTGAATGACATTTGAAAGTGTGTCTAGGACAATTAACTGAGATGGAAAAATGCACAAGTAAGCAAGTAAAAAACTTTCCTTTTCATACTGGAAATTTAAGACATAAAATTCCTTCCCCAACCATAAACAGTGCTTATGATAATCTTCTCCCTTTTTTTCTGCTTAAAGCACCAAAAAAAAAAAAAAAAAAAAAAAAAGAAAAAAAAAAAAAAAAAANAAAAAAAAAAAAAAACATAGAAACTGAGAAGGTCAAATTTTTAGGAACATAGGTATTAGGAATGTCACAGGATCAAAGTGCAAAAAACAAATAGGAGAAGAATAGAATAGAATAGAACAGAATCAGATTTTCAAAGATCACTTTGGAAAATCACGTAACAGCTGGTTCTAGCTCCTCCTCATGCAAGACCTGAGGCTTTAGGGAATGGACTCTACCATTTCAGAGGACAAGGGTAATTACAATATTCTGCAGCTCTTTGAAGGTCCAAGGTTATGTATGATTACTAAATGTAAAATATCTATTTTATTCCATTTCTGATTCCGTTCTGAACTCTACAATGGTTTTAACTGTTAAATCTGCTTGTGTTTTCATGAGAAAAGCTTACCATTTATTACCCTTTGTGCTCTGCTAGTGTCTAATGTGTGATGTTCAGCTGCCTACCAAGGTTAAGCCATAATAATGAGGATTGATGTTTAAATCTTAATCAGAATAATGACTCCTTTTGATTTGAAGTCCCCTGAAATCAACAGGTCTGGTGCCATTACTGAGCCTTTGATCAGTTTCAAGGCTATCTTGTACTAATAGCAGACATGAAAAAATAGTTAGTTGAGGTTACAGGAGCTTGTGGACCAGTTTGAAGCAGAAAGAAAACAGGACTTTGATTAAAAAGAAGAGTGGTCCAGAGAAAGCAAAGCGCACTGGTGAAACAAAGGGTAGAATCCCAGAATCCCAGAATGGTTTGGTTTGGAATGGACCTTAAAAACCATCCCATTCCATCCCCTGCCATGGGTGGGGACACCTCCCACTATCCCAGGCTGCTCCCCAAGCCCTGTCCAACCTGGCCTTGGACACTTCCAGGAATGGGGCAGCCACAGCTTCTCTGGGCAACCTGTGCCAGGGCCTCACCACTCTCACAGGGAAGAATTTCTTCCATACATCTAAACCAAATTTCCCCTATTTCAGCTTGAAAGAGCCTGCAGCAGCAGACAGAGCTCATTCTATCTGACTCTTAGCCATAGCACCATCAAGGGAACCTCCCTTAGTTTTGCAATAGACTTAAGAGTTTTATGTTTGAAGATTTTTTTTTTCCTTTTTGCTTTTGCTTATGAAATGTTATTTCCCTCCTCATTATTCTTCACACAACAAAATGCGTTCAGTACTTAAACACAAAAGAAAAATAGACCATGGGAAAGCAAAAGCTTCAGGGGAAAGAAAACACGTATGTAATCTTTCCCACACAGAGTCAAACAATAAAAAAGGAAAGAATAACATCAAGGAGACAAACAAGAACAAGTGTCAAATGAGGGAAGACAGAGCTTTCAGGAAGAAAGTCATTCTGGCCACTGCTGTGCTGGGACTGCTTCCTTGTCACATGGTGCTTAATCATAATAAATTAAGTTTTATTTTGCATCTTGCAACATGCTAACTTGTCTCAGCAGGTAATGGGAGGAGTCCTGGGTCGCCAAATGGTGTTTAACGGAGAATAACAACAATTTCCCCCCTGCAGGCTGGCATAAATAACGAATTCGAAACGTGCCTCTTTTGAGCAGACCATTC
Organism: Dasyornis broadbenti; assembly: GCA_013397935.1. Lineage (NCBI taxonomy): Eukaryota > Metazoa > Chordata > Aves > Passeriformes > Dasyornithidae > Dasyornis > Dasyornis broadbenti. The sequence continues at coordinate 118,031 of VZRN01001864.1, read as the reverse complement.
CAGCTGCATCTTGTTCTTAAAGCTCGTTGGGAGGTTTAACACCAGAAAGTCAGCCCTCCTGAAGCTACAATTATGATCCTCAAGCAGCATCCCTGGGAAATGGTGAGTTTAATCAAAACAGCTTCATGTTGTCAGAGATGGATAACTACAGGGGCTCCTGCAAAGTTCAGTGAAGGTCCAGCCAAGGTGACCCACATCCCACTTGAAGGACTGTTATGGGATGGACTCAGTTTGTCCAGCGTGGGTCTGAAATGCCACCACATCTGAGAGGTGCCACATCTTCCCACCTTCTTTCTGCCAGCCTAAATACCAGCAGAGACTTCAGAGACTAAGACCCTGAGCAGGGGCACACCAAGCACATAAAACCACACAGGAGATTTAGGTCAGACAGTGGCAAGCAGAAAATACAAATTTTTTTAAGGCTACGTGTAGGTAAACATGGTGAGAGATTGCCTGGAGAAACAGAGGAACCTCCAGGGCTGGAGTGGGTTGTAAGGACAGGTTGGACAAGCAGCAGTCAGGAGTGGTTTAGGGATAGTTTTTCTGCTTGTGAGTGGAAAGATTGACCAGTCAGTGAGACATTCGAGGTACCTTGCAGCCCTGCATTCCGTGATTGATGGAAATTGTGATATGCTTGAAAGCAACTTGCTCCCTAGTTCAAGCGGGCTGCATTAAGTGCCTTTTCCTGATCTCTGGAGTTGTTTTGCCATTGTCTGTGCTAGGAGCAGGGTCAGATCCTTAATTAAAGCTGTGATTGGCTGCAAATATATTTTCCTGTGACTAATGAAGGGTCTGCCACTTGTGAGCAGCAATTTCCTGGCGGGTATCTTCACATTAGAAAAAGGAATGAGACCAAATGACTGCACAGAAGGCACTGGTGGGTCATTAAGTAATGGAAATAAATATATTTGGGTATTTACAGTTGTCTAGGATTTTGCCTGATTTCTGCAGATGGAGAAAGGGGCGTGTGGGTGTGTGGTGAGGGTTCCCTTTTGTCCCTAAGAACTGCAGCAAATTATCCCTGTCAAAATCAAGCCTTAAGAGAATTGAGCACTTGAATAAACATTTCAATCCCTCTTTGTCAGCAGAGTGACAGGCAGCCTTAAATGCAGCCTCATGCCTGTGCCATAGAGCTGGGATTAGTGGTGCTGAAGCCCAGTCCAGGGCCTGAAGCAGAGGCTGTGGAAAAGTACAGATATTTGTTTTCTATCCTAAAAGGAGACTCTCCTGAGATTTGCTCTAAGACAGATGGAGATTAGCTGTGCCAGGAAGGTCATCTACCAAAAATCTTCTTTTCACAGGGTGAAGGGCCTCCCTATGTCAAAATGCTTGGCCAAACCCAATCCTGGCAGAATTTTGTTCTTATTGGAGAAGTTACTTCTGGGGCAAATATGTCTAACTTGGGTCCTCCGTTGCTCTGTGTGCTGCATTCCTCTCACATCCTTGGCTTGACCCTCATTGCTGTGGTGCCTTGGTACTCTGGAGCTTGATTTTCATTCATACAGCCTCCTGCAAGGAGGAAAATTGATGAAATCCTCCAAATGGGAGATGACTTGTCATTATGCAATTGGCATACACAGTGCGCCTTGGTTACTGCAGCATAAATCTTAATTGCTGTGGGTGGGCCAAACACCAGATCTTGTCCTGTAAGGATTTGACACTTATTCATTATGAACAGTCTGAGTAGCGATTGAGGGCTCCTGGAAGAGGGTTTCACAGAGGTTTGTTTTCTGCTGAGATTTGTGGCTGTGGCTGGGCTCAGTTTGGGGCTGGTAATTGACCTGGGGAGCAAAAACTGAACCCCAAAGTTTGATATTCTGCCTCATCAGGGTGTGCCTGTGGAGATTCCCTGATCTCTACTTCATGGAAAAACTGTGCTGAGACTCTTACCTTCGCAGGGCATGAATGGGGTTTTTCTAGGCAGATGTCTGTCTTCTTGAATCTTTTTCAAGCCTATCTGTGTTTTTTGCCTTTTTAATGAAACTTTTCCTGTGAGTTTGGACCTATAAATATGAATGAGCTCCCCCAGGTAACATGTTCACTGCTCTCTTTAGGAAACAAGAGTGATAACCAGCACTGATGGGAAGTGTGTAACTTTTAACAGCCAAAAAAAAGGTGACAGGCAAGAAATAATATTCTTATCCTCCCAGATGCCAAATTGGGTTAAACTTCACTAGTGCCCAGATAGAAGACACAAATTTCTTCTGTGTATGTTTTTCACTGCCATGAGTTACTGTATTTTCTTTCCATGCTCTCTTTGCTCTAAATTTCCTATGTATACTACCAGCAAAAATTAAGATAAGGCTATTTTGGAGAGAGGATAAAAATTAGAAAAAGCAGGTTAATTCAATTTATAGTCTATGGGGAGATAGGTGAGACTTTGCCAGTACCATGTTCAATCCAGTTTCAACAATACCAACATGTCTGTAAATTCACAGGGCATAATGTGAGGTTTTATAGAGGTACTTGGCACTACACACTAAGTGTTATTTGGGAGAGGAAAAATATTTATCTTTTACAATTCTTTAGCATAAAAATTATACTCAATTTTCCAGGCCACACTGAATGATCTATCTCACACTCTTTGATATTTTTTATTTTGATGAGGTGTGTTTAAGTTAGGCTTTGCTCATCCTGTTTAGTGACTGTGTTCCCATGAGATTCCCACAATAGCATGTCTGCCTCTTTTATGGCAGGGAATCCAGACCCATATAAACACCAGCCAAGCCCCTGGTGGGAAAGAATAAAGCCAGGGATTGGTAAAGGTGAGGAAGAGATGATGGAGGCTGCAGGAGAGGGAGGTGAGTGTCTGTAAATCTCCTAGGGAAGGGCCTCACGGTGGAGGGTCTCATTCAGTTTCTTTCCCCAGGTTCAGGGGCATGCCTGCAGTCATGTCCTGATGAGAACGTGGCTTCATCAGTTAGACCTTCCTGACTTAAGAAAAAAAGGCTGGTTGCCTCACACACACCCAGAATCAATGACTCACAAACCACGAGTTTATTTCCATACAAAATTAAATTTTCATAGTTCACGATCCCCCAAGAATCATTCTGGTGATTTCGTTCAGGCCTGCTCTTGCTCTGGGATGTGCGGGGGTTCAGCCCATGCAGGCTGAAGACCCGTGGGACCTGTTGGTGGTTGACCCTTCTGCATGGTGGCCACAGTGGCTCCCCATCTCCGTTGGGAAAACCACTTGGCAGCTGGCCTTGGGACCCCCCTCCCCTCCTCTCCCCTCCCTTTCTCTCCAATTTTTTTATTAGATTTTCAGGTTCTTAGAAAAATGTTAGTTAGTTCAACCCTTCTTAATGGCAGCAGGTCATGTACACAGGCACCTAGAATTGTAAGGTTACTTTAGAAGTTTCAAAAGAAAAAGGTGTTCCACAGCATAAAGGGCAAACATATTGAAAAGCCTTTAGAAATGTCACTAATCTTAAGTACATAAAAGTTCTCATTTGAAATTCTATCAAATTAGGGAATGGTGTTGCATGCATGAAGATAAGACAATTTATGAAATATGTTTTGGAAACACAGAAAGCAATCCATGAAATGGGGCTACTCAATCTGATTTTATTAAGATTTAAGGCCTTCTTGCAGGAGAAAATCATCCATGCTCTGGAAAGCAGGGGGAAATGACAAGAGAATTTCTGTGGGGTATATAATTAAAAAAAAAACAAAAAAACCAAACTAAATAGTCTGATTTAGGAATTAAGATTGTTGGAAACAATCTACAGAAAAGCCACGGTGCAACTGAGCATGGAATGGATAAAGATGCGGTTGTAAGGTTGATGTGCTAGGGCAGGAAATTTGTAACGAGGGTTCCTGCCCCAGCCTGGTGATTCAGCTGGAGACAACCAGGGAGGCTAAAGGAGAAGATTATTAGGCATCAATGTGGAGAGACCATGAAAAATGCCAGTGTGATCTGTCAGTGTGAGTAGAGATAGAGAAATATTAACGATATTATACAAGGCACTGAGACACCTCAATGGGAGTTATGTGGAGATTGGCCATCTGTAATGGAGAAAGATGAAATAAATCTGCAACAAACGATGGGGGAGAAAAACAGAATGTACTTGGGAACTGCAAGGAGGTGAATAATCAGAGCTAACAGGGGTCTATGTTAGAAAAAATTTGGCTGTTTTAGACTATCACAGAATGATTGTGGACGACAGATACAATAACGTAATAAAAAGGTAAATGGTATTTTGGGATGTGTGACAAAGTGTTCTTGTCAGAGGTAGAGAAGAGGAAATATTGTTACATGAGGTAAAGGTTAGACTATGTACTTAAAACAGAAATGGGGTTAGAAATCCTACACGAGAACAACAAAAACCCACTTATACTCTTTAACCACATTATGTGATTGTTATTTAGAGCACCCTGTGTGGCCGGACATCAAGAAAAGGAGAGATGTAATCAAAATGGAGGAAATCTTTTGCCCAAGGATAACCGGATATGAATGAGAGATGAATCAATATATAAGTGTAACATCTGAGGAGACTCCTCAGCTACTGGAACAGAAGGATTAGAGAAAGTGGCTCAGTGGGGTGGAAGAAAAGGAGAAAAATCTTGTTGGACATAAAATGGAGTTCGGAAAGTTTATGGCTCAAAATTAAAGCTGAAGAAGCTTGTACTGCTACTGAGCTGATGATGAGAAGTCAGGGACTGATGCTGGAGAGTTATGGACCTCTATCCTGGGGGTGAGATTCTGCAATTCCAAATAATCCTGGCAGCAGTGATCCAATTCTTTCCATATACTAAATGTTATGCTATGATTTCCAATTAGTTCAGAGTTTACTTTAATCTCCTGTGGCCATATTTTCAAACCAAGTCAAAAAGAAGTGAAAGCAGTAAAGTCAGAATTGGATTTGTTTCTAAATTTTTTAAAATTTGTATTAAGCTATAATATAATTTGTGTTACTTTATTTGTTTGTTTGTTTCTCTTCTTTTTCTCTGGAAAGGCTCTCAAGAAAGACATTATTAATTTAGTTCAATTCTTTCAAATTTAAAATCAGTGTAAAGGTATTTCAAGGAGAGTGACAATAAAAGAGAAAGAGGGAAATAATTAATTTTTTCCATCACCTCAAACTGTGTTTTAGATCTCTTTCTTTACACAATGTTCTTGGAAGTCTAAGAAAATAGGTCATATACTATATACCATAATGAATATTATCAGCTTATTACCTAATTAACACTAATATTTCTGTAAAGTCTGGAAAATGGAATTTTAATGTGCAGTAATCACAGAACCACAGGATTGATAACTTTCTCTCTGATGCATTACTTCATTGCATTAGCAGGCTAGTTTTAGAAAGAATAATTCAAAATCGTGTCTCCTCTGACTTGATTTAAAAGATTTCTGTTGCATTTCCTACCCTTTAAAATAGAAAACAATAAATAATTAGGAATAATATGCAGTATTATCTGAAAGATAGAAGGTTATTTTAGTGGAGGAAACAAACAAATACCCTTAATCTGTCACTTTATGATTACATGGTGAATACCATGACTTCTTGTGATTATTATGATTATCTGAAAAATTCTCCTTGTCTCTGCTTTGTTGCAGGGTTTCTCAAAGAAAAGCCACTTATATCTCAGTGCCACCATTTCCCCTGTGCTTAAAGGAAACAATGCAATTCCTTGCCTTGCCAGGGTTGCTAAAAGACCAAATGTTTTAAAGACTGAAGCTCTTTAGCTGTGGTGTAGGAGTTGGGATATATAAATAAATAAGATCTGGTGCAGCAGACTCGGGATCGTGGCTGTGTAAAATCAAAGCTTTCATCTGTCGAGAATACACACGTCTGGAGGGAATGAAGTGCAGTAGGATGATGTGATGGTAGAATTAGGGTGATAGATACCCATAACCAAGCATACTATCTCCATCTCTGGCAAAGAAAAAAGAGATGTTTAAAACCCAGTCACCCGTCTAAATATAATGATGATAACATTACAGAGTCTGCGCCACTGACAAATGCAAGGCACTGCAGAAGCATAAAGCACTTCAAGTAAATAGTAACACAATTTTGTCAGAGGTTGAAAAGTTAATTCAGTCCTGGCCCCATTCATATTATTTTTAATTTTTTTTTTTATTATTTTATTGAATTGGTTTATAAGGTCTCTGTATAATGCTCTTCAGTTTACATCAGTTGACAATGGCAGCCTTGAGTGATGACGGAGCCTTGGAGTTGGGATTAATATAATATTATATTCTTATAAAGTAAAAATTCTTGCTGTAATACAGCTGCCTTCAAAGCATGCAGAGGTTTCTGCTGGTTTCTGAGCCCTGGACTCTTCTTAAGAGGGTTGTCAAGGTGACACCACAAACGCAACTTGGAAACCAACAGAAAGTGGATTGACTGGTTTAATTTTTGTAATTATTTATTTTTTTTCTAAATTAATCAGTTATGCATTACATATGCAAAATTATATGCACAGAGAAAAATTCTCCTACATTACGAGTGTTTAGGAGCATATAAGTGCTAAAAATATACTCACCCAAAACTCCAAACCAATCACTAAACAAATTCAAACCAAACCAAACCAAAGATACCCCGAAACAAATAAAAAACTTGGGGAAGACTTGACAAAAATCTGACTTCTCTGATGGAGCTTTGTATGACCTTCTTTTGTATATTCTGCATCGCTTTTTGCTTTATACTTTTGACAATTAAGAAATCACTGTCCCATACCTGTACAGTAGATCCAACACATCCTGAGTGCTTCATGAAATCCTTTGTGGAACTTTTGGGCTGAAAGCCTGGAAGGCCCAGTCCTGGTTGGGTTTACATTTTGCTCTCCTTCTGTGTAATTTATTTTTAAACTCATTCTGATTTTCACTGCATAGATAGCCTCCAAGAATTTTATCCATTTCTTTTCAGCTAGCAGTCACTGCACCGAAAAAGCAGAGAGATCCTCTTGCCCACCTCTGGAACAAGAACCCACACTGCTGAAGTATCACAGCATCTCCCTAATTTTGGCTGCCTTGTGTTGGCACATTCCCAGAAATAGGGATTACTTAGGAATGATTGGTTTGTAATGCACCGGAGAACATGCGAAGAAACTGTCAGATTTTTTTTTTCTCTTTTTGATCATCTGTGGCATCTAGCAAAGACAAGATACTGGTGCTGGCAGATTATCCAGAAGCTCTGTGATGGTGTTGTGCTTCTCTTCATCTACTTGGAATTGGCTTGTTTAAAAAGTTTTAGCTCTGATAACAATCCTGCAGTCAGGTGGATCATATCTGAAGAATGCAAGTGCCACAGTCATCTCAAGTGAAAAAAAAAATCTGACATTCAGTCTGAAATAAAAAGCAATTAATGTTTAAAGAGATTAGAATTAAGAAATAATCTTTTAATTTTTTCCATATAATAATTTATTCCCCTTCATCTAATCTAAACATTATTTTGCCCCTCCCAGGACTCTTAAGAAATGTAGGCAAACATGGACTTTGATGCCTTGCTGGTCAGGACAAAGCATTTCACCTGGAATGGTGAGGAGAACCAAGAGCCGTTAGATCCTGGAACTGCAGGAGAAGAGGGTGTTGGGTGAGTTAGCAGCAGAAGCAACCACAATGACCACACACACACAGACACACACATGCTCTTTGCCATAGCAGAAACAGCCAAAAGTCAGTGTCCAGGAAGTGGAGAGGACATCTCTTGCCAAAAAGCCTCCCATTATGAAAACAGCAGAAGCACCAATTTGGTGGTAACAAGTAGAGCTCTGTAGAGTCCCATGACCTGAGCATCTCAGCTTGTGCTTAAAATTGTCTCAGCTCCTCCCTTTTGAGTAACCAGATCTCAGTTTTAATTTTGATTTTTTTTAAATTTTTTTTTTTTTACTTCTCTCCCACAGAGGTTGGTAACTGGTGAAAGAAGATGAATCATCAAGAAAAAAAAGAAGAAGAAAAGAAGTTCAGGCAAGGCAGCTGAATTGCCAGAAACAAAGAAAAAACCTCCAAACACCATAATTATGATGCATATTTTTGATGCATTCTGTGTTATTTTATTAGGAAAGGCCTAAAGAAATTAAGTTTATTTTGGTTTAATACATGAGGTCTCTTAAGGAGCAGGGTATAATAATAACAATTCTAGGTAATATAAGAGCAGTAACAGTAGCCCAGACGGGGCAGTCCTATGGTGGCTCAGGGTGTTGGCATCTCCGCCATGACTTTCTGTGGGTACTTGGGTTTGTTTTGTTTCCTTAAGCAGAAGGAAAAATTCATCTGTTGGAGACCTGGCTTTTGGCATCTGCTACCCTGCAGCAGAAGGGAAACACCTCTTCCAGCTGCTTCAGTGGCACTGTGAGGCACAGGGGTTCCCTCGTCTGCTTGGAGCTGCAAGGGGAGGAAAAGCACCGCTAAAACACATAGCCAAGGCTTGAATAAACAGCAGGGAGATGACTTCGTGCAGCAAGGCTGGGGTTTGCCATGCTTCATTTCAGCTATCTCAAATATTATTTAATCTAAAAAGGCCGCGGTTGTTCACTCAGCAGTCAGTGGATGGACAAATGAAATGTTTTTCAAGGCTTCCTCCCAAAGAGATGGGCAGTTTGATCATGGGGTACCCTCAAAAAAAAGCAGAATAAAGCCCCTATGTGATTCTGCCCTGATAAATCTCAAAGAAACTTTTTTGCCTGGCCCTGCAGATGAGCTGCAGTTGTTACTGTTACACTGGCAGTCCAACTGCTGCTGCAGAAAGATTATGGTCTTTTCAGGGGATTTCTCTAGCTCCTTGCTAGCTGTGCTTCTATGCATTATACAGAGAGAAATAAATTCACTGGGAGCATCATTTGTGAGATTTTCTTTTCTGCACATCCGAGTTCTGCACAAGCCTGTCCTTCAGAAAACAAAAGCCTCTGCGGCTTGTCTCTGCTTTTCTTTTGGTATTCTGTCTATTAGCTTGGTCTTGACCTCTGACATTAGGAAGAATTTGAAGCAATTTTTCCTTTTTTGTTTTCGGTGTATGATCTAGGTCGCTGCAGCCTGCAGGATTGAAACATTGGGTTCTCATTAACTCTATTTTATTTCCTTTCCTTCCTCAGTCACAGAAAATAGATTAATAGGGTAGCACTTTGCAGTAAGTGGACATTAATTAATGCTAAATTACACCAGGATTCCACTGGAATCACATATTAACAGTCCCACTAAGTCCAAAAGACCTTGCCATGATTAATGTTCTTGTAAGAAATAATAAAAAAAAAATTAATAACTATTTGTCACTTCTAATAAAGTGTTACCAGTTAATTTTATCCCATTTTCTGCTCTGGTTTTGCTGTAAAAATGAGATGCTGGAAGTTTAAAGCTTGGTATTTGCCAGAAATGTGAGCTTCTGCTTTCTGACCTGCCCAGGACTATTCTGTGCAACTCACCCTGTTGCTACTCTTGGTTTCCTGTGCAAGGAATCGAGCAAGTGTCTCTCAGCTTGGGATGCAGAACCCGGGCAAGAGGAAGAGTTATTTTAATTCGCGTGCCATAATTCACTCCTCAGTATTGGAAATTCAAATCCTCAGACTATTCATTAACTTGACAAACACCGTAATGAGTGCAGAAAATGGCAGCACATAAATCCATTCTCTTGACAAAGAACATAATGAGAATGGGAAGTGACACAAACTAAATAGATCGCTTTACAGTCTGGAGACTGTACACACTTGCTTCTTGTGTAACCACAGGTCTCTCCCCTTGCTTCCCTCTCTCCCTGTGCCTTTCCAAGGCTCCTCTCTAGAAACAAGAAATAAGGCACAAGGAAATGATTTCAAGTTGCATTAGGGAAAAAAAAAAAAAATAAAAATTCTTACTAAAAGGGTTGCCAAGCCTTGGCACAGGCTGCCCAGGGCAGAGGTGGAGTCCCCATCTCTGGGGGGATTTAAAAGGTGTGTCGATCTTTCAGGAAATGTGGTCCTTTCTGAAGTACACCTCATCCTGGGCTTCCCACCAAGACTCAATTTAACGAAGACTGGTAATTAGTACTGTTATTTAATGGCACAGCTGAAGTCTCAGTGTTTGAAAAATGCTTTGAGAACTTAACACACACATACACACACACAAAAAAGCTAATTTTACTATTAATAAAAACAACTGCCTTGCCTTTTTCCACTAAAAATTATCCCAGTACCCAGTAAAGGAATAATTTCATTCAAAACCTAGCTTGCTTTTCCTAGTATCAACAGCACAGATAATTTAATATATTATAAAGTCCTTCTTGCTGCTGTAAAGTGAAATTTAGGCACTTATTTGAGCCTTTCTTTCTTCCTCCTTTTTATTTCTGAGGAAAGTGCTCTCAGGGAATAACACAGCTTGCTTAACTGCATAATGCTTTACGCAGTAGGTACTTTAATTTTCTGACACTGAAACCTGAAAAAGTCAAATGCATGAAACAAAGTCTTTTTCTAAGTATTCAGTATCAGAAGAAATTATCAAAGCCGAGGGAAACTGGGAAATAAATACACCAAGCACAAACAAGGGAATATTAAAGATGAATCCCTAATTTTGTCCCAGTGCTGTGCAAAAGAGGCTTCCACCTCCTCTGTATTCAGTTCCAAGTCCTACATGACCTTCGGCTCTAAAGATGAGAGTCATATATTTAACTACAGTATTTTTTATTTACTATACAAGTTGAGATGCAAAACACTTAATCTGCACCGTAAAATGGAAAGTGGCTGAGTTTGCAGTGACCTTGAATGTTCCTCCACTAAACGCTGATCATTTTAAACAAGTGCAGCCTTTTTGGCTGTGCTAAATTGGACTTAAGTTCGTGGCACGTATTATTTTTCAAAATCTGACTCCTTTTTTTTTTTTTTGATGGGGAATCAGAGAATACAAATCTAGATGTTTTGCATGTATTTATTTATGAATGCATAGAAATTCTTAGGTTAAGGAGCAGTGAGGAGGAAACAGCAGTGGAAGGTGTTCAAGGGAGTTGTTTGCTCAGTCCCTGCTGACTTTCTGCTGAAATTGGATACTGAGCTCACTTTTCTCAATAGCAGTGCACAGAAAACTGCAGCCAGAAGCATCAACACCCTCACCCACTAAACACGTTAAGGAAAGTGTTGATTAAAATCAATGATTAAACTCCTTTTGCTCCTTTCCCTCTTGAATATAGAGGGGAAGCAAGGAATTAGCAATTTCCTTGGGTGAAACTGAATTTCTGCAGTTTGTCCCTTCAGGTAAAGACATGGCTGATTTTTGCATCTCCTGTTTCACAGGATGTTGGCCCTTATATAGCTTATATAGCTCTGGTTCTGCTTTCTTCTGCATTTATTTTTTCCCCCTTAAATATGAGCCAAGCTAAAACAGTGTGTTACATTGCTATAATTATGTTTTTACTAGAATAAACACAGATTCCTGGCCAAAGAAGACAAATGTCAGAATCCCACAGTTTTGGCAGGTGTTGCCTTTCCTGCTCAGTGCCCCTTAGATATTCTAATATGTATATTCCTGCTCACTAACCCTCTCTTCCTCTGTTTTAAGTAGGGGGGTTTTTTTGGTTTTTTTTTTGTGGCACTGACTTACCTTCCCCTACAGTGGTGGAAAATGTCCTGGCTCAGACTATCACCTCGTTCAACAAACAGAAAGCTGTTGCAGCCACCAGAAGCAGAAGAATAACACAATGTGTGTGGTTTTTTGGGGTTGAGTTCATGTTTTTTTCAGAGTAGCAGGTAGTGGTCTGTGTTTTGGACTTGTGCTGATAATATGAGTGTTGATAATACAGAGATGTTTTTGTAATTGCTGAGCAGGGCTTACACAGAGCCAAGGCCTCTTTCCATCCTCACCTCATCCCAACAGCAACAGGGCAGGGGTTGCACAAGCTGTCATTGCAAATCTTGGCATTCATGTTCCCAAGTCACATTTATGAGTGGTAGGCCCTGATTTCTTGGAGATATCCAAGTTCCTGCCTTTCCTGGAAACGCGTGGATGAATTCCTTGTTTTGCTTTGCTTGCGCAGTCTGCTTTAGCCTTACCTGTAAAGCTGCCTTTATCTCAACCCACGACTTTTCCCCTTTTCAGTCTTCTGGTTCTCTCCCCAGCCCATGGAGGGGGAGCGGGCGAGGGGTGCGTGGGGCTGAGTTGTCACCCGGGGTTAAACCACGATGCCCTGCAAGACCCCAGAGGGATGCGTGGGATCCATTGCCAAACCTACCGGTGTCTCACAGCAGTGGCGGAGCAGCGTTTGCAGGCTCTGGGAGATTTGCTCCACCGTGCCATTTAGTCCAGGCTGTTTGTTCAAAATAATGCATAACATTAACATTTAACATTTTCTAAAAAGTGTCTAGGTGCAGGAGAGCAATGGAATAGCTTTCCCATGCTACCAAACCAGGGGATAATGGATGTGGCAAAGAGGGACATTAATACATTTAAGGCGATGATTAGAGGCTACTGAATCCTATGTGATAAATTGAAATAGATTTATAAGGTTAATACCATTTTCGGAGACTACAGACCATTTTATGGGATGTGCTGTATAACTTTTGTTCCTTCACCCAAATACATGATCTTTACCAGAGATTTAAAACAAAACACTGTGGCAATTGGATTCTAAAGGTCAATAAAGGAAGAAGAAAAGTGAAAGAAAAAATCAGTAAGGAAAAAAAAAAAAAAAAGCCAGTGGAGGGTATTTCATTCATTCTGTTTCTGGTGCTGTTGTTTTGCCAATTAAACTGTCATAAATATATAATAAAAACAACTTACCTCTGGAAAATGAGGAAAGATATTGTGATTTCTAAAACCCTTTAAAATTATATTTCCTAATAAATAGATCAACAAATGTCACAAAGTCACATAAAATACACTGTGCATCTGATTAATCTTTGAGATATTTTAGCTATCTTTTTAGGTGAACTAAATCTTTGCTGCAGACAGTTTGTGTGCAAAATTTGCAAGCCATGCTGTGGCTATGTGCCCTGCCTTGAGCCATAACCAGCAGTGGGGGCTGTGGGTGCTGGACCTGGTGGTCCTTGTGGATCCCTCCCAGTTCAGGACATTCTGTGATTCTGTGATTCTACTCCGTGAGATCCTTGGTGAGTGTTTAGCAGCATGGTGAACTTTGAAATCATAGCTAGGATTGGTTATGCACAAATAAACATTTAGATATAAATCATTGTCCAAGCCTGGGGAAGTGGAGTGGATCCAGCTTCACCCAGACCCCTGCCTGGGAAGGTGTTTAGAGCACCAGGGGATCCTTTCTGAACCTCGTGGCTGAACCAAAGCTGTCAGCCCTTGTCCTCCATGCAGTAAATAACCAAGTGTACCTTTCCATGGAATCCTGTTAGACCACTGCTGTATTTTCTATCAAGCTGTGCTAATTTGCTGGTTTATATCAATAAACATATTGCTACTTGTCTTGTAACAAGTGAAGTGCTTCACTCCATCAGTGACACATGCTGAGGAAAGGAAATTTGCCTTGGGGCTAGGATTCTGTCTCCTTACACCAGAATGAAGACAAGCATGGAGAAAACAAAATTTAAAAAAAAAAAACAAAAACAAACAAAAAACCCCCCACAAAACAAAACAAATAAAAAAAAAAAAAACAAAAA
>VZRN01001864.1:93503-104426 GCA_013397935.1 Dasyornis broadbenti | reverse complement strand
CCCAATCTCATAAAGAAGAGTGATTAGAAAGACTGAGTTTTCTTATTTAAAAGTAAGAAGAATAAAAAGAAGTGAGGTGTAAAAATGCAAGCTAGGGAGAAGACCAATAGGAAGGCATAAGCTCCCTTTTTTTTTTTCTCCTTCTGTGTTTATTTAGTCATTTTGTACCATATCATAGTCAAATGTTTTGCAGTCCTGTAGTCAGAGAGGTATCAGAGATTTCTTTTTGCTCCTCTGATCTGACAGGTACAGATGTGGGTGTATGAGAGCTTGTCCATTTTTCCATTTATTTCCTTTGCTAGCCCAGCAAAACATATTATCTTTGTAAAAAGCCTGCTCTTCTTTTTAGGAGAGGGAGCCAAGAGCAATCTATGCTTTGTTTGATGGCAGAAGCTTAGAGAGCAAGAAATTATCAGGAACAGACGCAATGGATATTGGTGTATTGGGGTGTGTGTGTGTTTGAGGGACAGAAAGGGATGTTCTTCTCGGTAAATGAAAGTGTTTTCCTCAGGACATTTCTAAAGGTGTTGATATCTTTAAAAGGCAGTCAGAGAAAGGGTCAAAATATTATCAAGGATTTAGAGGTTTGAAGGATGTTTTAAAGAAGTTAAAGAACTCTCTCCTGTGACTTCCCAGGACTTGCAAAATTATCACTTCATGCAGTAGAGAAAGAGCCCATTTGAAAAAGGGGCTAAGAAAATTAATTACAAACAGGACTGCCTAATATGATCCTAAAATGAGGAAATGGGCCTCTGCAGGAAAACCTCACAGTACCCAAATAACAGCTGGAGAATTTATTGAGAGAAAAAAACATTGTGCTGGTCTAGTGTAGCCACCACAGAACAGCACAGGCTGGAAGGCTCTGAGTGATGAGGGGAGGGATAAGTAAGCAGCTTGTTTCACAGTTAAACAACCAGTTTGTAGAGATTTTCCAAATATTAGAAATGTTGCTTTCACCTGACACCGACCAAGTGGAAATTAGGATCAAGTATATCAATTATACTTTGGAAAAAAGTGATAGTGCAGTGGTGGGAACTGGTTTGGTGATATCCTGTTGTTCTAACCCTTATCTTTAGCCATGGAAGTAAAAGATGGCATTCTTAAGAAACATTTTGAAATACACTACTTTCTCCCCTGGAAAGATCCTTTGGGATATGTCTAAAGCAGAAGAAGGGGAGAGACTAGAGCTGTATAGGACTAGAGACAGTCACTGCTGGGTCAGTCCCTGCAAAAACCAGAAAGCCTTCCTAGGGAAATCTGAGTTGGGAAGACAAATATACCCTCTCCCTCCACACAGATATCCACATCCCTCAGATACACTGATTTTGAAAAAACATTCTTCTAGTTGATGAAGAACACACTAATAAGCTCCCTAAATAAAAATAAAAAAAAAAAATTAAAAAAAAAATTAAAAAAAAAAAAAATTCTGGCCAGTTTTTGTCCGCAAGACATTTAGGAATGACATTCAGTGCAGCACAGAAGACATTCATAAGTCCTCTGTAAAACAAAATCCCACTTCAGACCTCAGTGCACTGGTGAAACACTCCCTGCATTTCTAGCAATATCCACACAGACAATGCAACCTCAGAAAGAATACCCTGAATGTGCACACTACTTATGTCTTCCTCAGGAAGAAATTAGCAGGCGTAACAACCTCCCTAAAGGTGGGATGTAAACAACATGAGAGATCTCAGCCAGAACAAGAAATGGAGTATCTGCCATCTCGTAATTGGAATTCAAATTTAATTAAGATGGAGAGAGAAATACTCATCAACCTTTCAGTGAAATGCAGGAGCCCTTGGTGCTGCTATCTAAACATGAGAAAACAGCCTTTCTAAACTTATTGTTAAACAAACAAGCCTCTGTTTAAGAAAAATGGTCTGTAATCTTAAATCTCAAATCTATAACACAAGGTAATATTGAAATTTAGCATCTTAGTACTAAGTCCCTAATTTTACAAAATTAATCTCAAGTGGTCAGAGACTGGCAGAAGTTGCCCAGAGAAGCTGTGGTTGCCTCATCCCTGCAATCCAGCAGCAGGAGGTAAGAGGATTTCTCTGACTTCATAAGATACCATGTTATGCTACACTACTTTATTTATTAGCTGATCCTTAAGTATGGGGAAGTGACCAAATTTCAGAATGGATAAATATGCTGGCAACTGGTTTCTTGGTATATTGCCTCCCAAGGGATGTGTAATCCTTCCCTGCTCTCCTCATGGACTCCTGTTCAGACGTGTTAGCTGTGCCTGGTTATATGATCTCCAAACCTGCCTGCACTGGTCTCATGTCTGAAATTGCATCTGCCACAAAACCTGAGCAGGGTGTCTGACTGCAGGGGTTGGTGCTTGCCACAGTTCAAATGCTGGTACATAAAACTAAGGCAGACCACGGTGAGGGCAGTGTGTGACTTCCCAGACAGCACACACAAAAGCAATTTCACCTTGTTATTACTTTCTGAGGTATATAACATCTGGTTAAGCTGCTAGATATCTATTTATAAAAGTATTTAGTCTTGATTTAAGACTTCAAGCAAAAGGGAATCCATCATGCTCTATGACAAAATGTTCCAGTGGTTTATAACTTTCAGTGTTAAAGAAGTGAAGCAATTTGTAGTTTGAATTTATCTTCTACCATGAACCTTTGAAACTCATTATGTTTCCCCTTTTTTAGATTAAAGAGCTGCATGTCAGTTATCTTCTCTTTTGCAGATTCTTTCAGATTGATCAAATCAAACTTTAACCTTTTCTTGGATAAGACTTGAGAGGGGGATTCTCCTCAGCCTCACCAAATGACCTTTCCCTCGCCCCCTTCAACTTCACGTCAACCTTGCAATTCTCTCTGTGTTTCCACCCTTCTGTTGAAATGTTTTGTGCGTGTTATGCTCATGTAGGGCTGGGCTGTGTCCCAGTGGTGGCACTAATGATGTTTGGCAAGGTTATATGGTAATGTCATTGTGTTTATGGGAACGGCATTGCCTTTGTGTCCTAACTTTAATGAGACCATTTGTTCCCCTTGATTTACATCCCAGAATGACCTGTAGTCTCTCAGATACAGAGTCATGCTCGGAGCTGATGTTCCAGAGTTCTGTATGCCCTCAAACCCACTGCAGAATTCCTTCTATCTGAGATACCGTCCTCAGGCTGCTAAGTGTGACCTAATGTTTGCTTTGCTTCTATGTGCTTGACTGGAATTTAATGGTAATATTTGTTAAAGTTAATACAACAGCTCATTAAAGAGGAATAAAAATCCCTATTGGGTTGCAAAGCATTGTGGTTAAAGACCTGAATTTGGCTTCAGGAAATCTGGGTGTTATTTTAGGCTTTTACTGTAAACTGCCTATGTAAATCTTAAAAATCAGGGGGGCTTAATATTCTCCTGCTCTGGTTCCATTATATGAAATGAAGTAACAATTTTTTTACACAATTTTTATTGTCTAGGCAACCAGTAAGCTAAAAAAAAAAATAAATTGTGAGAATGAATAATGGAAACAAAGCAAAAGACTAGAGAGGAAATGCAATGAAGAAAGCACAAAAACAGAGTAAGAAGCTTCATTGTAAAATAGACTTGGAAGCAGATCCTGCTGGACCATGAATTTGAGATTATTCTATTACATATATTATAATCTAAATTTTCAATTACCAAACCCCATTTTACAATTCATTAAGCTTCCCCACATTTAAAATCCCTCTTCTGACAATGTGACCCAATGACCTTGACCTGACTGTCCTTTTTGCCCTTTTGCTATCAATGCCCTTTAGCCTGTAGTGGTCTTTTGGGTCTGTGGTGCTCGCACCCTCTATTTGCAGATATAAATATTTGGTTTTATAATGCCAGTTCTTTGTACTTGAAACACAGTCCTTCAGTCAGAGAGTCACATGTATATCATTTATATATATAAATGTATATAAATATAAAAATGATGTCACTGAATCTGCTCAAGTGAGTGCTTGGATGGATAATAATCAGGTTGGAAAGCAATACAGTAATGGTTAGTCCTGCCAAAGCTCTGTTTTCACACACTTATTTAAATCCGAAGTCAATCCACCGTCTGGCAGAGCCCAGGGCTGTAGATCTGAACCAGAACCAGGTGGTCAGGGCTGGCCTGTGGGTGGATGGCTGTGGAGAAGGGCTGGTGACATCAGCTGAGTGCTGTTGTGGCAAATATGCATTTCAGTCACACAGCAAAGGCTGACGTCTATATTTTAAAAATATTTATTCCAGCTAGGCACAGTGCATAGTGATCAGGATACAAATGAGATTAATTCTTCCTCTCTGGAGATAAATCCAGATTAATTTGCTCTTCCAACTCTGTTCCACTTTCCCCCAGCACCCCCAATAGACTACTTTTTGATTATTGTTTTTTTCCCTCTTCCCTTGTAGACCGTCAACAAAACAATGACACTCTTTCTATACATTATTGTAAATCCAGTGCTGGGGCACTGGATTGTCTCGGGAGCAGTACAGAAGTGTGGTATTAAATTTAAAGAAAGTGCAAATAGTTTTAAAAACTGCCCTTAGTGTATACATGTGTGTGTGGGGGGGATATGTAACAATAACACAGAAAAAGTCTTTCAGGTTTTTCTCTGGAATATTTTGGAGTCCAAATAAGATTTACTACTGAGCTTTCTTTCCCACTCTGAACAAACATTATCAGTTGGTTTATGTTCCTTTTTAAATAAATGCTGGGAAGGAACAAGACATCATACTGTAAACGTAGGGGGGTGCTCAGTTCTGCTCCCCCCAGTGCCACTCCTTCCACTCACAAGTCAGGGAGACACAATGGGGGAGAACTTCCACAGCTCTGACAATGCCAGCTGTAAAGCAGAAAAGAAATTCATCCAGTCCTGCTCCCTCTCTCCTGCCTTCTCCTGCTCTCCTTGTAGGGGATTTCGACTAGTTGTGGTTTTGACCGCAAACATAAAACTCCTCTAGCTCCCAGAGTGAAAAACAAGCAGGCAAACCTTCTATTTGCCCTCCTGGATGACCTCTGATTGCCCATTTTGGTGTTTGGCAGCTGCTGTTAACAATGGAAGCCACGTGCTTGGCTGATTACACTCACTGCCCTCTGAGGGCTGCAGGTAGAAGCAACCACCTATGGTACTTGCATTATTATTCCAAGGGAGGGATTACTACTTTTGTGAAACAATGGTTTCTTCATGGAGTTGAGCGAAAGAAACTGGCTCTATATTGCTGCTGTGGGAGGGAAGTCCCTGCCCAGGTTGTGGCTGTTGAGGTGGCTTTGCTGGTCAGAAATGCAACACCCACGGGACACATCCCACCACCTGGGCTTTCATCATGGGTGTGGCTCCTTCCCTTCAGAAAGCTCTGGCTCTGCCGTCCTTCTAATGTGAATGGTATCTGGGTCAGAGAAAGCATCCTGGACTATCACACAGTTCCTACCTATCCCCTCTGTGGGGATTTGCTTGGCTGACTTGCTTAGCCACACCACACTTGCCCAGGCTTAGACTCTTGCAGTAAAAAAATACAAGTAATAATCAGGATGTGAACCCTTATGTGCTCAAAACAGGGAGGCAAAGACAAAATTAATTAGCATGCAGTTCATAAATGCGACATTGATGAATTGCAGCGTAGCTATTGATTAATCATATATCAATTACAATGGTTCTAATCACTGTGGCTACAAATCAGCTTAGACCTATCCACAGATTGATACTCAGTGCAAGAAATTAAATCAAAGACTCTGAATGGAACAAAAGTGCAGGCTAAGGTTTAACTCCCAGCTGATGCACAACTACCATGCTTGATTAACACTAATGGAAAGCTAACTAGGTATGCCTGCAGTGCACTGATATGAGAACAAACTTCAGCTGATTGAAGACTCCCTCACTATTTATCCTGTTTTGGGCCCCGTTACAGCCACCTCATTAACGAGAAAGTATGACCTCAACCTGGGTGTAATGGAGCTGCCACTGGGGTAAGCAATGCCATTTATTCAGCCACACTACTCAAGGAGCTAATTTGGTAAGGTTTATTTCTATAGGCCTATAGGATACCTAGTTTTTATTAAGCACAAAAAGACATGGGGGCTAATTTATGGAGAAATAATTCCTGTGGCTTCTAGTGAATTCCAGTTCATTGAAGTGTTTAGCAGAATATAGTTTGGAATACCTGGCCATAATTCAGGAGGGTAGAAAACAGTCTGGTGATGTAGGCACAGACATCACCGGAGAGTAATTAATTTGAAAGCAGCTGTTGAGTACTTTTGATAGAAAATTTAAAGGTGGTTTTGTCTCTTTCCCACATATATTTATCAGAGCTCTTTTAATTCCTGGCACAAACTTAAAAAAAATAAATCAAAATTGTAATTTAGACATGGCTTTGCAGATTTTTAAAATGTATTTTAGAGTTTTCACTTTAAAATGGGAAAATTTACTTCTCTCAAGAAATACTCTAAAGCCGTTCTTTTCATTATAAAGGCGATCTGAGCAGTTTTGTTGAAAAAGAGATGCTTCTAATTTGGGTGTCTCTGTTATACAGAGATGCACAACTTGTAAGTAAACTCTGGTAAAACAGTTCGCTTTCAAGGAACTGTTTGTCCTTCCAAGGAAGGCAAAGCTTTCAACATCTTAAAAGAAAATTACATCATCTTAATTTTAGGAGTTAGAGGATATTTTTATGTATGCTTTCAAAAATATCTTCCTCTCTTCACTACTAGAAGAGGAATATCTTTCTCCCTTCCCTCATTCCTGTTGCAGTGAATTCAGGGAATGGAGTCAGTTATCTCTGGATGCTGCTCCAAGAGGTCTCTGTTTCAGAGTTCTTGCTTTTGTGGATTGCATGGAACCCTGAAAGCCTCTCTGTACTGCTCATCCTTCAAGGATGGAAGCATTCCAGGCCAGGCTGGACAAGGCTTGGAGCAACCTGGGCTAGTGGAAAGTGTCTCTGCCCATGGAAGGGGGATGGAACAAGAGTGGCTTTAAGATCCCTTCCAACCCAAACCAATCTGTGATTCTACGATCCTGTGGCTGCCAACTTAATGGCAGCCATGACTCTCAGAAGGATTATTTCCTCTTGGTTTACGCTATCTAAATGGTGGTGGGATAGCAGGAAGCCAAAACTCTCTTTTCCCCTTCTTTGCAGGCAGCTGGGCCTGCTTGTGACCGCAAAATAGAATTTGTGCTATGAAACAAACAGCATCCATGCTCCATCCTCCCATTCCTGAAAGTAACAAAAGCCTTGTGGAACATATTGACTCACTGTTGTCAACATAATGATAGTGTTTGTAAAATAAACTCCTACCAAACACTCCAATAATTAGAATGTCTCTTTTCCCCCTCCCAACCTTATGTTCCTTTCAACACAATGACATCAATGTTCATTAATTCTATATTTGAATGTTCATCCTCTGTGGCAGCTCTACCACGTAAACAAAGCAAAACAATATTTAACAATAAGAAGATGTAAAATGTTTACATAGGAAGGGAATAAAGCCAGTGATGGCAACAAAACTCTTAATCAAACTCAATTACAGAGACCAGGCACAGTCTGCCAGAGCTGACAGTTTGCTGACTTTACTTATAGCATTGTGTGAGGAGAAATCTTTCATTTACAGCCCTACTGGAAAGTGGTTGTTTAAAAATCATGGAGGAAAATAACAGAGTGGGTGAATTTTTGTCAAAATAAGTCTGATCATAGTGACTTACCAAGGAACTATGGGTTGAACTTGATTTTAGAGGGATTTTCCAACCTGAGTACTTCTGAGTCTATGATTCTAACTTGAGCTTATCAAATCCATTTAACAGGAAATTCGTGTAAATTAGCTAAAGAGTGAGGTAGAAAACAATGAATAATACTTTCCAATCTTCTGTGTTGAAGAAAAAGCTCCTCAATGAAGAAAAAGCAAAAATCATTTGAAGGATGTAATTTTTTTAAAGTGTGTGCTCCTAAGACTGTGGCTTGCATTGGGCAGAGCAGAGGGTCAGCAAAAGTCCTGGGGTTCACTGAAGCTTAAAGGAAAATTTTGAGTTTGACCCTCCAAAGGCGGCTGTAGGGGGAAAAAAAAACCAACCACAACCAAAAAGGATCTTTCTGGTCTCAGAAACTGACCTGACTTACACCGGGGAGATTTTTATAAAGGTGGTGCATCCCATACCCATTGTTGGCACTGGAATGTGTTGAAATGGAACGTTACAGCATCCTGCCTGCATCCTACTCTAGAAAGGATTTTTTCTTTCTTTTTTTTTTTTTTTTTTAAATCTTTTGTTTCCTTAGGGAAAAAATGTTGATTGTTCTCACTTTTAAGGAGGCAATTCAGACTAAATATTTCCTTTGCACTTTGGGTAGATTCTGTGTTATTTTATAACAGAAAGTGAAATAGAGCTAAACTGCAGATTACAGTTTCAAAGTGTGCTTAGTACAGTACACATAAATAAGAGGAAAGTGTCAAACAGCGGGACAGCTAGCTACAATGTCACTTACATGACTTTCATATGAGAATCTTCTATGAATATAGAGGATAGACCACTAAAACTGCTCAGTCAACTTTTGGTGTAGAAATAGATACACCTCCAATCATATATGGGGGTTTTTTTGAGCAGTCTTAAAATGGTCTGAATTGCAAATCCTTTTAAATGTCCATCTAAATGTCCAGGCTATGTGCCAAGAGGAAATCAATCTATGCAGACTCTGAAATCTTCCAAGTGTGATAAGCCTAATAGGAACATTAGTCCATTTTATGTTACCTCCAGGAGCTTTTACAGTGAAAGTCTTACCTCTTTTTCACTGCTTTGCATGCACTAGTGATTAATTTTAGCTGAACATACTCAAATCAAAATTAGTTTCTTGCTAGAATTGTGAGAGAGTGAACCCATTTCTGGCAAGTTTTGATAGAGGAATACATTCTCTTGGAAAATGCCTGAAAAAGTGCCTATGAAAACATGCACATTTATATGAGGGCAATAAAATGAAACATTGTGGGAATACAGAGTTGGTAGTTTTGATACATTTTCAGTTTCCTTCGAAAACTGTGCAAAAGGTTTTGCTCAGTGGCCCCTGTTCCTCAGAAGAGGGTGCTGAGATTTTCCCAGCTGCTCTTGCACACCAGAGTCAAGAGACACAGGAAACTATTTTGAAGAAATTTGCTTTCCCGTTACTACAGTCGCATTTCGTGATGGACTAGCAGCTGAAAGTGTATTTTATGTATGCATTTTGTATCTATCACTCTGCCATCTGGAAATTAAACTGTTTTCTGCTTTTTTATTATCCGTGCCCCATCACCCTTGTTCCATTTCTCCTCCCTTATTGCATCCTTCTGTTTGGGGCTCCTTGGCATTTGGCTTCACAAGGGCTCACTGGTCTGCTCTGCACCGATCCAGGATCCTGTGGTGGCTTTCCTGGAGCTCAGAAATGAGCAGAGCCAGGATTTGCCATGAAGAAACCTTCCCACATCTGAGCTGAGCCCTCTGCACTAGGCTGTGGCCATGCCTCGAGGTAGGAATTCCAACCCAGCAAAGGAGACAAAAGTCTTAGTGAAATTCAAAATAAGGGCTCTGAGAACACAGGTAAATATGCGAAACAATTTCCACTGCTCTTGACAGTTCAGAAGTGCTTTGCAATGACACTAGTGTACAGCCAGCATGTCTTTTCTTCTTGCTCAGGAGAAAAGTGCCTTCCAGATGGTTTCTTTTTATTAATTTAGAGAGAGTTAAGCTCCATCTCAGAGCTGCAGACAGCTGACTGATGGATGCTCCTGGAAAATCTGCTGATTGGCAAGACTGTATTTCACATTAGCTGTTTCAGAGTTACTTTGGTAATTGGTTCCAAAGGTGAGCAGGAAAAAAAAAAAAAAAAAAAGGATTTTCACCAGCCTAGATGTAACTGATTTGCCTCATTATTTCTGATTTAGAATTGACAAGACATAGATCAGCCATCGACAGCTTCATGCCCCTAAGACTGGATGTTTCAGGCACTCTTGAAGAGGCAGAGAATCTTAGATTAATATGTTTTAAGCTTTTTGCTTTTATGTTTGCAAAATGAATGTGAATTGGAACAGTGATGTATGTGTGCCATTACCTTTTCCTACGCCTTTTTGATGATTTAACTGAAACAAATGAGTGCTCTAAGGGCCAGTTGTCAGTGGATCAGAGTTTGCCATGTAGGAGCGATGTCCCAGACCTCACCCCGTGTTCCTGCTCCTGAGGATGTGTGTGTCCTGCACTCAGCTCGTTGCCTCCAGACAGCCCCAGACACTTTTTGAAGTGGTTAGCACTGGCAGCTGGCAGTGAAGCTCAGGCTGACCTTCAAAGTACTGCACTTTCAAATTGCACCTATTACAGCCCCCTGGACCTTTAGAATTTTTCACTGGGATTTCTGAGTTTCAGGCCAAAGTGAGAACTGTTGCAGCTGGACTTGTATCACACCCTGATTCAGCACACTTCCCCAAGGTCCACATTATCATTTTTCTTGTATCTGTTCAAAATCTGGTGGTGTGTGAGGCTGATTTTTCCACCCCTTGCCTTCCATATGTCTGTGAGATTGTTACTGGCAACTCTGAGACCGGGCTGTTAAAAGATGATTTGTTTACTACTGCCCTATTTGCTATGGGCGTTATGGATGTTTATATTTTCATGGATTGGGGATATTCATTAATGGAAAGCAAAGCCATCCAGGAGAGTTAAATGAAAGACTCAGGGAGCAGCAGTGCACAAGAGACTGGGAGTCCATTTGAAGGGAAAAACCTTCAATCTGATTTTGCTTTTTCTGCATACTATTAGATGTTGCCAGAGATGGTGTACTATGCTGGGCAGGCATTTGGCCTGAGCCAATTCAGCCCTTCGTCCATGTTTAGATTTACAGTGTTAAACAAGTTATCATCTGATTGCTATTTGAAGAGATTCCAGCATCTTTCATATCCTCATAATTTTTATCTTTTTCTTTGTCCTTTTTTTTTTTTTTTTTTTTT
>VZRN01001864.1:72860-89208 GCA_013397935.1 Dasyornis broadbenti | reverse complement strand
TGCTCATGAGGATTTCTTCTCCTTTTGATTCACTTCCAGTTGTTCTTTCTCCCTGCCCAGTCTGAAGACAAGAAGGGGAAAGTTTGGTCTTTCAATACCCTGTTAAATTACAGACAGTGAGCTGTGTAGGTGTTAGCAACTCTTGGAAGCAGGGTCCCACTTTATTTATAGCTCTGCTGTTCAGCCTTCTGTGTCTTCATGCTGTGGTACCCTGCCAGAATGCCTACTGAATATGCAAGTTCATAGGCAGCCTCAGTAGCAACTGAAAGCTGAGCTTGTGACTGAAACAGGGGACATGCTTGCAGCAATCACACTGAGATCTGGCAGGGTAACGATTTGATGAGAATCCGATAGGATTTGGTGCCCTATTTTGACGTCCTGTTTTGGTGTGTGGCTATCCTTGACCTAGTGTTTGACGGGAGGACCTGGGTGAGTTGATCCTGCTCATCAGGAATAAAACCCGGTGCTTCTGACTTTGATATGGTTAGCACATTTTCCTGCAGGGAACACTCAGCCAGCTTAACATATTAAAAGAGAATAGTTCCCAAAATCTGCTCTGATGGGCCTCCTTAGTCCGGAGAAGTCCACACATAACACTCGCATTGTTTTTGAAATATAAAAAATCCCCACCCCAAACCCTGAAATCCCACTCCAAAAAACCCTCACCCCAGACAGCAGGATCCAGATTTTGCTTAAAATATCTAGAATTGAGCTCCTGGGTATAAGTGGCTACTTTGGTACTGGATGGTGAAGTTGTCCTTGCGGTCAATGGAAGGCTTGTCAGGGTGGCTGGTCTTGCCAAATTGTTCTCTGCCCCAAATCATCATCATCATACACTGGCTGCTCACCTAAATTCACAGAATCATGGAATCCTAGAATGGTTAGAGCTGGAACAGACCTTAAAACTCATCCAGTTCCACCTGTCTCAGACGGGGATACCTTCCACTAGACCAGGTTGTGCAAAGCCCCACCCAACCTGATTATGAATTTGTGCCCTGAATGCCAATGGGATCATATTATCTCATTCCACTGACCATAAAAATAGCTCAGATATCTACCCCACTTACAGACACCTACATCTGGAGGCCTAAATTGAGCTCAGCTAAGACCAGATCACAGCCTGAGTTGCTTGGACAACTGTACTTGTCAACCTGAACCAGCAGGGGCTGAGGCCCTGCCTTAGGCTCTCCTTTAGGAGACAAAGTCTTTTTATTCTGGTTTGTGGTTTCCTATACATTTTTTTTTTTTTTTTTTCTATATGGCTTGCACCTATGCCCTATCCCTGGGATTCCTTGAACTAAGGAGGGTTCTGCCAGTTCCTGAGACTAAAATAGTTGCATCTTTGTGTGATGTTTTTCAGTCTGAGCTTGTAGAAGCTTGTTCAGTGGTTTAGAATTTTGAGTGTTTAGACACAGGAGATGCATTTTAATGCACTGGCCTCTCCCTCACGTCCATCATTTCCTCTGCTACATGATTTTACTGGGTGCCGCTTAATACTCCTCTCCGAAGCTGTTTGCTTTTTCCTGAAGGATACAAAAGGCGCATGCGCACACGGCAGCTACTTAAACACCACCCCCTCCTCAGTCAGTTTAATTCATATTTTACTAATGAAATAAAATCAGCAAAGTGCCACAATGAGAAATTAGGGGGGAGTTGAAGAAGAAACGCCGAGCAGGTGTCAGCTCCATCTGATTGACGACCCAGGTGCTGGGGGCCCTTTGGGGACAGAGTTGTCAGTGCCCTGCAAGCACCCAACTCTCTGCTTGGGGAGGGCAGGATGTTCTGGTGTCCATGATAAACTGTGCCTGCTTCTCCAGCCAAGGTGAGTGTCCCACTGCAGCAGGTGCAGCAGTAACTCATAAAAGAGGCTTTCTCTGTATTAAAGGAACTAGGAATAGATAGAGGCAAAGGGTGGTGGAAAGAGAAGCACAGCTGTTCTGAGCTGACAGGTGGAAATTGATTCACAAATGAAATGTTGCAAGGCTCAGTAAAACGGGGAACAAAGAGTGAATTATGGGTTTATGGTAGAATCACAAGATAAGTGGTAAAGACAGTCTTGTATAAGGATCATCTGAAATCCAATGTAGAACATTGATTTTTTTTTTTTTTTTTTTTAAATAATATATATGTCTATGTTATGGTTGCTGGTGTTATTTCTGCCCACTGCTATGACAGTGTTTTCTTCCTCAAGACATTTGAGATAAATATGGTTGTTACATCTCAGTGCTGGGAAGTTATTGTTTTCTGATGAAGCTGTGTTTCAGGTGGAAGAGGTTCAGAGGTGTCATTGTCATGTCTTCTTTTTTCACAAACATCACAAGACCAGCAAGACTGTATGATGATCAGTAAGGCAGGTCATTGTTGACAAGTTAACATGATTTTCACATTAAATCCATGGCACTTCTTTCTGCATGAGCTGTGTTTCAAATTCCTGAAGTTTTCAAAAGACAAACTTGTCCAAAGCCAGCAAACTGTGTCAGCAGTTATTAAGTACTTTTTCAAAAAGTCCACAAAACATGAATTTCAATGGCCTTCGACAAGATTCATGATTTATTATGACAGCTACTGTACAGCTTTAGACTTGGTAATGTTTTATACCTGTAGTGAAGTTATTCTTAATAATGACATGAATTTCCTCTGGTTTTTTTTTTTTTTTTCTTTTACAGCTGGAAGAAGATCTGCCAATAGTATGATCACAGGCTAATCTTTTGATCTCTTAGTGCCTTACATTTATTCTACTACAAAACACAACTTGCAAATTATTCCAAGTGCCGTGAGCTTCTGGAGGGAAGGAGGCCTCTTTATTATCGTGCTGTTGTTATTAGAAATCAGATGCTAATTTTTGCCTACTGCTCTTGCAATACTATTTTCATCCCCAATGCAGGATAACTGCACTTGGAGGCTGTGTCTACTCTTCGTCTGTGTGGGAGGGACAGCAGATGGATATGACAAATAAATGGGGGAAGCGCAAGGTACCAGTAGCATGATGATGATTTGTGTAGAAAGTGGCAGTCACAGAACTCCCACTGTCTAGCTATTGTCAGGCGTTTTGTAGTCATTATGGAACAGCAGGTAAATATTAATGGAGAAAGATTGCATACTGTGAGACAAAACATTAGCCCGTGTAAATCACGAGAGCTCAGCTGATGTCAGTGGAGCTGTAAGATTTCAGAGCTGCTAAGGCCATGGGCCTTAAATTCTTCCTTCTCAAAAGAAAAATAAATGCCTTGAGTCTCTTTTGCCATGTGCTTCAGACTGTTCTCTCTCTGAGCAGCTAGTTCTTCAAGCGTACATATATCTCACATGCACTTCATGCCTGGAGTGATTATTATTTGGGAGACGGGAGGGCGGTGCATATTATGCACACCTGAGGAAAAGATCCGTATCTGTGTCAGTAGTTCCTGTAATTACACCCACTGTCAATATCAGCTCTGGGATTTCCCCTTTCAAACCATCCACTTTTGTCCTCCTTCATCAGCAAGGCTGAGTGTGACATCCTCTAACAAGGTTGGTAGGGTGGTTACGCGACTCAATTATTAACTCAAATGCAACTCGCCTACTGCAGCAAATAGAATTTCTTCTGACAGGCTGCTTGTCATATTATGGCCTTATTTGATTAACTCACCCCTTTGGAGGTGTTCATGATCTCATTATATCTTTAATGATAAAATTCCCTTCTGCTATGTGCTATTTTATATTACGTTAAAAGGAATTCATTCATTTTTCGCTTGTCACTTGCATAATTGGATAAATATTTAACAGGGAAAAGTTGATTAAATTTCTGCTAAAATTGTACTCACTACCAAAATATATCCTGGGCACCTTAAATGTTGGTCTGTTGGCTGCCAGTGGAGCAGGTTGTCAGTCCAATGAGACTCCCCATCCTAAAGGTCACATGAAGCCCTTCTGTCTACATCCGTGGAGTCACAAAACAAACGGATGACAACAAAGAATTTAACTCCAGTAGAAAATAAAGGGTTTAGTAGATTACACTGCAAATAGTTTAAATTAGAAGGTGGGAGGCATTACTGAGGTAGCAGGTGGCTGAATTCTTCAGATATAAGAGGGAGTGCATCCTGTGGTGAAAGTATCAGATAAACAGAGTCGCTGTTCCGAGTCTTTGATGCTGAATCAAAAAAGTCAGGAAGATTTTTTAGGCTCTCTTTGAAGCGGTTTTAATTTATGTCAGCAAATACAAACTGTATCCACTCTTCAGGTCCTCAGGCCTCCTTCTGCCATGATGACATTTGGATGTCCAAATATTTTGTTTTAGACATATCCGTGCAACATAGGACTCGGTGTGTTTTCAAAATCAGCAGCAAAGTTTGTATTCCAAGTACTTCACTGACTCAGGGTATTGATGTCAAACAGGGTCTGAAGGCTTGAAAACATGGGCAAAATTATGGTTTTACAGGATTCACAAGCATTTCAAAATAGTATTTTTGATGGGGTTTTTTTTTCTTTTCATTGCCTCTGTTTCACTATCCATAAATTAATTTGATGTTAACACCAGTGGATAAAATGTTTCTTTCATTTACGTTTAGATCTTAATATAAAAATCACTGTAGAAGGGCATATAATTATTAAACAATTATATTTAAAAGTGTTATATTATGCAAAATGCCCACTACTATAATCAGTGACATTTTGTACATTGAAAAAATAAGAGTAAATATACATTAATCAAAATCTAAAACTCTAATTTGATTATCTTTACTTTTATTGAATTTCCTGTTTTCCAGGAGGGTGACATGAAATTCTGGTCATAAGATTTTAACAACTGTTAATCTGTAAAACTCAGGGCCCCAGATAATAAAATAATCAGGGTCTCAATAGATTTCTCGGGCCTTTCCTTTGCCCCAGGAAAATATCAGCAGGCACATGTTTGTCCTTAAAATCCTCCCACACTGGAGATTTTACAGCTTCCCCAGGCAAATCACAAATGTTTCCCTCTCTTTGCCGTGAGATTTGGTCTTAAGTCTTCATTGTGTATAAATTCAAGTAATTTCAGGTATACTTTTTACTCTCTTCGAATAAAAATTATTTTATAAAGCCAGGAACTAGAAATAAATAGATTGTGGGTTAAAAAAAAAATAGAAGAAACTATGAATGAGAGATATTTTAACGTATTAAAGATTGAGTGAGATTTTCCAAGTCGCATGTGATCAAACTGTTCATGACTTCCAACTACATAATGGCACAAAAACTCCTGACATCGTGCAATTTCCCCAGATGAGTCTCTGGAGGCACTTGTTTTTATTCATCAGCTATAAACAGAGATGGCTGAAGATGATGTCAGGTGACCAAATTATATGCCTGAATTTTCTTGGACACGCCACACTTTTCTGATCTTAAGTAAAATGGTTTATTCACCTAAAGGCACCATTTTCAGTCTGCATTCTGCTGGCCTCAGAGGTTTTAATTGCCAAAGAGAGCATTCCCAGATTCTAGGGAATGGCTTCTCAAGCTGTTTGTTTGTAGAAGTTTTACCTCGTGTGGCACTGACCTGGGCTGACTCGCAGTCTTACAAACAGGTCCCAGAATAACCTGGAAGTTTTCACGGGGAGGAAGCCAATCTCAGCTGGCATTTGCACAGAGCCACTCAGCTCTGGACAGCGAGAAATGTCATTTGTGTGAACTGGGTTGATCCCTCCCTGTTGGCCTCACTGTCAGAGAACAGTACCAGAAACATCCAATTTACCAGCACGGACGTAGCCTATGGTGCACTGCCTAATTCTGAAAGCTCCAGGAAAGGCCACGGAGAAAGGTCGTGTTTGGACATTTCACATAGAGATCTGTGTAAATAAAATTTATCCAGAGATCTGCATCACCTTGAAAAATTTTAGGGAGTTTATTACTTGGGAACAGAAAAAAAAAAAAAAAAAAGGAAACATATCAGCATATTCCAGTTGATTATCCTTCTCTTTCAGTCATTGCACCAAACAGATTAAAACCCTTGCCATATGATTCAGATGGGCAATCACAGAACAGCATAATTTTACTAGGGACCTGCCAAGGGCTGAAAATTATGGAATGAAAAATGAATAATGAATAAATTAATAAACAAATCTGTTTGCAGAACTTAGGGTTGATTGCTACATGATTTGCTGCCTGCAGAATGGGGCTACACCAGCCCTGAGATCTGGTGTGCAGCAGAATGATCTGGCCTTTATAGCAGCTGACTGAACGCATGTTGAATTCAGCTGAAAGATTCTCAGCTACTTCAGTGGACTTTGAATTAGGCCCATGGGACATTATTCATTGCCACATCTTCCTATGCCCTTGGAAAGAAAGTTGTCATTATTTTCACTGCACAAGTGGGGAAATTGCAGTATGAACAGAGAATGGCCATGGTTGTAGGAAAGGTCACTGGTACAGCTCGTTGACACAGAACAGATGGAAAATGAGAAGAGTCATGTCCATGAGATTTAATTGCTATATACACAGAAGTAATAATCATCCATAAGAATCTGGGATTGATTCATTTGGTATTGGGTATGACTAGCAGAGTTTTGAGGACAGAAGGTGACGTTTGGAGCACCTATAATATCGCATCAAAAGAACTATTTTTTTAAAGAGCATTTTTTTTCTTCCAATAAATAATTTTTGATCTGCAGCATGAGGAAAAAAAAGTCATCTGCCACCTGAAGTCCTGAGCAATCCTTTCCCAGACCTTGATTTGAAACCAGTAGGTGACAGTTGTACTATTTCACCCAAATTCATCTGTCCTTTTAACCCACGCGGGCCAAATAGGGGAAGCAGAATAACTTTTGCTCTTAACAAATCAAACCAAAGAAAAACAGTGGTGAGAAATGGGTTTTGTGCTGCGTTCTCTCACTCATTTGAGGGAGGGTAGATTTATTGACTGCAAGGGTCAATAAAATTGCCTCACAAAGTGAGTTTTCATTCTGAGCCCTGAATTAACTCTACGAACTTTGGCAGGAATTCGCTGCAAACAAGTTAGATCCCAAAGAATTTGTGAGTATAAACTATGGCTAAGCCAAAGCAGACATAAAGGGGCTAAGGGAAGGAAAACCTCCCACCCCTGTATGAGAAAAATCTGTCTCATTCTGCCGCTGGTGCAGAGATGATAGAGCTCTTGACAGCTGGGACATCGTCCTGTGGGCATGTGTTGCAGGTGATGGGGAAGGAGTGGGGATTGACCACAATCCTTATTTTCCAATTTTTTGAGACTAAAGCAGCCATGGTCAGTATATGGCCCCAAAACTGGGTATTTTTCCTTTGTCATTTTAAATCATTTTCATAATAAAGTTGGGATGTTAATAAAGATATGGGTCCCAAAACAACCATAAACAACATAGAGCCAATGCTTCATGAGTTTTATTCCTAAAAGATCATTCGTGTGATTGATACTGTCACAAACTCCCCTAAAATAGCAACTTGAGAAAAAAAACTGTTTTACAAAGTGACAGAATTATAGAACATTCTGATTTGGAAGGGACAAAAAAGGACCATTTAAGTCCATCTCCTGATCCTGCCCAGGAAAGTCCTAGGAATCACACCATGTGTGAATCATATCATGTCTGGGTTAAGTTAGGCATTACACATAACAATAGGAAAATAAAAAACTTTCATGTATAACAAAAAGAAAATAAAATATTTGGCAAGTGTAGATAGCAAAGGGAAAGCAAATTATCCACTCTGTTTCAGGTTCATCTGTTGATCTCAATAGCCAAATGATGGAAATAGTGGAGAAATAGCATAGAGAAACTCAATGTCTTTCTCAAATCAAATAGTTTATTTGTTAAAAAATGACGGTCAGTGCAGTGAGACTAAATCATAATATTAAGTTTAGTTATTGTCACATAAGATATTTTCAGTTAAAGAATGGAAAATGAGGATTCCTTCAAGATTCTTTAAAGACATAAGAAACTATATTAAAAGAGGTGAAAGGAGGCTAGAATTAGCCTAATATTATTACTAAAGAGGCTGGGGTAATGCATTATTAATTTTTTAAACAATCTTGGCATGAAGTACAGGAGATTGCTTGTGAAATTTGCTGATGACAAGAAGGAGGAGGGCATCATCAATGCAGAAGAAAAATTAGATACCACATAGGAAGAAATGGTTAATGTAGACAGGGGTAAAGATGGTTAAATCTCTTCCTACAATGTGGAATTTCATGAGCAGAGGCAGTAATAGCAAGAACTTCTTGTACAAACTGCTAGGCCTTCACTTAATAACATCTTAAGGGAGGGAAGATCAGGATATTCTTGAAATCATGGGAAGAGAGTGTTGAACAGCACACAGACGTGGGAAAAGCAGCTGTGGTTGCTCCGTGAGGCATCTTCGTTAGAGGCAAGCATTCTCTAATATTTCCACACAAAATTGCAATAAGAACTCGCCTGAAATTTCACAGGCAGTTTTGACATGCAGGCTCAGATAAGAAGGAATAAACTGCAACAAGTTCAGTGATAACCCTTTAGAGAAAGAAGATGGTGTAATTTGTAAGTGAGGAGGCTGGTGCTGTGTCCTCACTGCATTTGCACAGAGAGCCCAGCTCCAGACTCACCACAGCGTGTGTGCTTGCAGATAACGAGGCAGCAGCTCCGAGGTTACGTGTGCTGCAGCAAGAGGCGGAGTTTTAGCACAGATTTGATGCCTAAGTAATATCATGCAATAACTTGCAGCCTCAACAGAGAGACCCGGCATCTCCCTAAAGTGAGAGCAAAGGGGCGCTTGGACTAAAAATTCCTTTGAAAAGAGATTGTGTTGTTTCGCTGAGGACAACAGGAAGCAAAAACTACTCATGGTATTTAGGATGTTGTGGCTAAGAAGAGTAAAGCCCTCCTTTAGAGCCAAGGAACAGCTCTGGCACCAAGTCATGTGTGTCCAATGTATAAAAGGGCTGTTTGGATCTTGGTCTTCTCTGGTCCTGTGCTGATTTGCGAGTTTGATTTTTCTCTGTACTCTGGGTCCTACTGCAAGATATAAAAGGTTGTCTTAGTAGTGAAGGGCCTTATTAGTGAATATCATGGAGTCACAGAGCAGTTTGGGTTGGAAGGGACCCTAAAGATCTTCGAGTCCCACCCCCTGCCATGGGCAGGGACACCTTCCACTGTCCCAGGCTGCTCCAAGCCCCATCCAGCCTGGCCTTGGACACTGCCAGGGATCCAGGGGCAGCCACAGCTGCTCTGGGCACCCTGTGCCAGGGCCTCACCACCCTCACAGCCAAGAATTTCTTCCTTAATTCTAATCTGCCTAGTATCAAATCCTTCCTAATATCTAATCCTTCCCAATATCTAACATATTTTGGAAAATATTATGTTTCTGTGATTTTCCATCACCCTTGCAATGTTGGCTGCTTCTTGCTGCTTTGGCAGCCTTAGTTTGCTGAGCTGTCTTCACTGACCTGGCTTCCAGCCCTGCTGAAACTCTTGTCAGTGTTTCTTCCATCACCAACATGCTTTTGGTGGCCATGCTGGGGTAGGATAATGGGAGAAAAGTGGAGCCAGGATGGAAGTGGGAGGCTTCCCCAGTGGTATGTTCAAGGGTTGAATTAGATGCTTAATCACAGACATCAAGCAGCTGCCAATGCAGAAGGGCACAGGTGTTCTACAGACTCTGTGACATCTCTGTCTGTCCTGTGTGGATGTCCTGTGTGCCCAGGACCACCTCAAGCTGTGCCAGAGACCTCTGGAGATAACAGAGACAGTCAATTCTGCAATGTCTCAGCTCTCCGTTGGAGAATCACTGCGCCTCAGCTGATGTTCAACCTGGATTCTGTGTTTATTGAGGGGAAAATCACCATCCTTCAAGCAGAATGGTGTAGAGACAGAGTGGTCTTCTTGAAAATTTAGGGTTTCTTTTAAGACACACACACATTTGAGTGTGGGGGGTGGGGAAAACAGTCACATCTTTGGATTTAGCAGTAGGACTTAGACCAAAAGGATCCCAGTAATAGAACAGGTCAAAGGCTTCAAACTTGTAAGCCTAAGGTTAAATATGCCAGCAGTTTACATTCTCTGAAAACCAAACGTCCTAAATTCCTTGTGCTAGGAAGCCAAATTTTTGACAGCTGACCTGTGCAGGACTGGAATTCGAGTCAAACTGTGGGATCATCTCAGCATGATGTCACCAATATTCACCACTTGACAGCTGTGAAAGTAGTCCATCTTAGATGTTTAAACTGTCCCCACAATCAGTCTTCTTCTCTGAAGCTTTCGGGAGATGCTTATATGAGTGTTACTCAATGTATTTCACACTCTCTTGAAAAAATTGTTTATTTAGTTTTAGAATTAAGAAAATGGTAGAAGAGAGGCCCCTGTTTTCTCTGTATTGGTGCAGCTTTTTTCAGTCAGTGCAGCCATATCAGCTTAGACCTGGCCTACATTCCAAGGCTGCACAATCTAATTATGAGCAAGACAAATAGAAAAAATAACAATCAATGGCAAGAACAGCAGATGAGAATAAAAATTATTCAGTGGTGCAGCTGCTTAGATTTGTTATCTTCACGCCTTAGAGATTCTATTAAGTTTCCAACACAAGCTGCCTGGCTGTGTTTTTTTTTGTAGTCTACCAGTGCACTAAATATCCATAGACATAAAATGTACCAAAAAAAAGGTCTCCTAAGCCAGAAGGAATAGAACTGTAAATGTGCAAAACTCTGCGTCTGTGTATGTATGTCACATCAGTTAAAAAGGAAAATATAGTTTCTTGATTGCCTATACAAGCTCCATTTACTAAACAGCAAAAGTACCAGACATACATTTTTCAGGGAGCATTATACTGGCCAAAGGTTGCAAAAACAATTTCAGAGGCAGCCTGCCCACATTAGTTTCCTGAGGTCTTGATTACAAATTTATAAGAGACATACCCCAGACATTGAGAGATGGTCTCAAAGATTACTGTCCTTCCTGCCATCTGCACACTCCACTGGGAACATTAGAAACCCTGTCCATCAACCAAAATAAACAGCTTTTCTCATGAACAGGCCCAAAGAATGCCCTATAAATCATATCTGTCAAAAATGCTAGTAGCATTGCAGAAGACAGAAATCAATCCAAAACTCATTAGTTCGTCTGACAAGTGCTTAATCTTATATTGTTTAATGCCAACCTGAACAATCCAGACGGAATGGAACCATGCAAAGCAGTGCCTTGATTTTCTATTACAGAAACTTTCGCCAGCGATTATGGCTTAATCTTTCCTTTAGATCTTCTTCCTTTTAATGCTCCTTTTCTCTTCACCACCTGCCAACAGATATTGACTCCAACAGAGTTTTCTTACTTCTGCAGGGATAGATATGTCAGGTTTGCCTCATTCAGTGGCTTGCTCAAGACGGTACCTCTGTATTTTGAACATGTCCTCTGCTAATCAGGATAAGCAGCTATCTATTGGATTATATGGGGTGGTATTTGAAGAGGTTGCCAAGCAGAATGGATATACTGCTCACTTTTTATTAGATTCGTACTAAATCTTTTAATCTGCCAGCATGGAATAGAGGGTGAAATAATTCCTAGATCACATGAGATAAAGGGAAAACACAAATACTTTAAGAAGATGTTGTAAGTCAAGGTGTTCTATTCACAGGTTTGGGGAAAAAAGATGTATTACAGTTCCACATGGAACTCATATCTTGTGAGTCTCATAAAATATTGGAATAAAGCATAGATTGGTTTCAGTAGCTTTATTCAAGTGATTTAAATGTGACTAGGGACTGTTCTTTTCCACTCAGACCTGCTGGTGTGAAATGTCTGGCATCCATGCTGTTGGACTCCCTGATTCTCCAATAAAGGTTGTATTCCCATTACGAATTCTGCAAGGGCTATTTACAAGAGACCTAAATGGCACTGACCAAAACAGGATGCACAGGATGATTCCAGCAGTTTTAGCAAAATCAATGGCTGACTTCCAGCGTGGAACTGAATTTAGAAGTGTACGCTTCATGGTTGCTCTTTCTATTTTGTTTAACAGCATAAGCGGAGCTTTAAAGTCCAAGCAAAAATATGTCCTAATATAGGAAAATAAATTTTAGGAAGAAAGGCATTATTCTAAGATAGCTTTCAAAGTGACACTAACAACATCCATGTATCATAAAAGCAGTGGGTTTGTTTCTCATTCGCACAAAATATAAACTTCAGAGGAATCATCATGGAATGGAGAACAGATTATGATTTTATCTGCTCAGGTGGTGAGTTTGACACACCGTTCGTGTGACACACTGTTTGCCACACTGATGTTCCTTTGTGTACATCACAAATAAAACCCAGAAACTCAGCTCTGAATCAAGGAGTGCACATAGCCACTCATACACAAAGCCAACAGCACTGTCCAGGAGCTTCCTGTAAATTCCAGAGACCACCCAACTCATATGGAACACGGTCCAGTCGGTCCCCAAGACATAAAGCTGGTCTGCCTTGGTGCAATACCTCTGGATTTTAGGTGCCAGAGTGTATGTTGTGGGAGGAAGAAGTAGCCCTGTCATTTACTGTGTGCGTTTGTGAATGCTGTGCTTACAGCCCAACTGCCAGCTGTAGTTACAGCAGGGAGGTAATCAGCTTTTTATTCTTTCTCTTTAAAGAGCCAGTTCAATTCTTAAAGCACGAGGACACTTTGCCAGTGATGTGCGTTGTTGCAGGAGTTAACTTCCCTCATCTCAAGGATTTTGCTGAAGTCAGGCATTAGATCCCAATCTGGGACTGTAAGTGCTAATAATTAATTTATTCTTTTATTTTAGTCTAACTGTTTCAAGATGAATACAAAGAAACTGGCTGTTATGAAGGCTGAATATCTAAGGCCTTGTTTTAGGACTGTGGGGAGATAGATAAGAAGCATTCTGGAAGAGAACACGGTTCGAGAATTGAAATATTGCTTTGGAAATGGGAGTGGGGAAAGAAAACACAAAAAAATTACGACGTGATCTGGGTAGATTTGGGAATCATTCAAGGGAAAACAGCTGAAAGGAGATCAAGATATAAGGGAGGAGATTGTTGCTAGTGCTGGACCAGAACAGGGTGAAAAAGCATATTCAATTTTGACTTCACAGAGATTATATCAAGCAGCTCAGGACATCCATCAGAATCTGATAGCAGATGCTCAGGAATAACTTACAGCCTATGCTACTTTAGGAACAATAAGTTCTGCAAATATATCCCCTGTCTGTTTTCTACAGAGCAAGATGATGAGAGAGAAGCAGAACAATGGAATGGGATTATAAAACGCTGCAGCAATAGGAGTTAAGGAAGTGGAAGTAGTGGCTGGTTTCTGTGATAGGCCCAGGAGAGCATGAGGACACGATGGTTCTCCTCGTATGGGCTTATTTTAAGAGGGGGGGGAAAAGGGCACTTTCAATTGAATAGTGTCTGTAATAATCCTTACGGATTTTCCAGGTGTTGTCCTCTCAGTCCTTTGCTCCAGTCTCTTGTTCCTAAGCCAGCTTCTCACCCATATTTTCCAGCTTTCATTTAGAAGCCACTTTTGTTGGTGAATCTGAACCACCGGCGCCCCTAATTTCTCAGTTACTATTTCTCCAGGCTGCTGTCCACCACCAGCTCACAGCTCCCATCAGTCACTGAGGCAATCAGACCTTCTGCCCCTGGTTTTCCTGATCAGAATCACCCCCTTCTTCCCCTTGTATTTGAGTCTCAACTGTACCAGTGTCCTGCTGGTGGTAATTTATCCCCTTTTTCTACCCCTCAACTATCAGGAAAATGGATACAATGGCAACAAAATGGTACAAATATCTGCGTCTTCAAGCTTTCAGGTGTATTTTGGTTTTAACTGCTATTCCAGTCAAGCATTTTTATGGATTCCCTCTCCTCGTTTACACTATTCGCCTGCTCTTCCTTACCCCCTTGTAACCATCACCCACCTCACCTCTGCACCTTGTGAAGGGGAGGTTTGCCATGAGTTTGAGAATATCATGACCTTACAGTTACCTGGAAGGCAGCAGGGAGGGCAAAGACCTGTAAATGCTCAATTGCTTTAGAGCTGGCACCCTCTGAGCAGCTCCAGATGACACCACGACTTTTTTTGCTCCAGTTGTTTTGACTCAAATAACAAACTTTGGGGAGAACATCACACAGAAAAGATGGATTAAAAGTTCATATAGGGCCAGTGATGACGGAACTGGGAGTGTTCAGAGTCTAAATTTCTACTTCATGCTTTGCATATGCAATTTTAATAGCAACAACAACAACAGCAGAAACTAAAAGTAATAAAAACATCTCCATCCTTGGAGATACTCAGAACTCAAGTGGGCAAGGTC
Organism: Dasyornis broadbenti; assembly: GCA_013397935.1. Taxonomy (NCBI): domain Eukaryota; kingdom Metazoa; phylum Chordata; class Aves; order Passeriformes; family Dasyornithidae; genus Dasyornis; species Dasyornis broadbenti. The sequence continues at coordinate 74,978 of VZRN01001864.1, read as the reverse complement.
CTGTGCAACCTGATTTAATTAAGCTTGCTTTTAGTATCAGGCTAGATTGGATAATATCCAGAGGTCCCTTCTGACCTTAATTATTCTATGAATCCATGATTAGTTGCTGTTAATAGCAACGGCCCTGAAAATGAAATTTGAAATATGCACAGGGAATGAAATGATTATTTATATACCTTTTCGTGGATCTCGAACCTAAATTATTTACTGATATGTAGGCATCATGTTATTTAAATCAGGGAATAATTTCTTTTCCCAGGGGGAGAAGGAACCATAATTTTTCCTTAGACATATGCTCGAATGTTGTGGAAATCAATGGATTTTGAAAATGTGCCTAATGCCAGGCATGTGTTGCGTATTTTCTGGAGTTGTAGCCCATGGTGGGAAAGCAATATTAATAACAGAAAGTGGCAGTTCCTGGAGATTAGGAAGAGATTACATCTCTCAGTACTTCACCTTGGGAAGTCTTTAACCATTTCTCAGAAAACAAGACCATTATAATGAAAAGTCTTCCCTTGTCGACCCTTGAAATCTTATTAGTAAATGGGATCTTTCCTTCCCCAGGGGCTTGATTGACTTACAGCAGAGGAGTGATTTCTGCAAGGTTCATGGAGGGTGCCAAACTCTTGTGTTGATACTTATTTTGTGGGCAACAGGCGAAAAAAAGCCAACAACAAACATGCCTGTGGATTTACGTCCCATGTTTCACTTTATGCTCCATTTCCAACCAGGTTCAAGAGATGTTCCTCCAATATTGAAAAATATTTTGACATCCTACTTAGTAATTGAAACAGAAAACTCACATCTACTACCATTAGGCAATAATTATTTTGTTTTTCTAGGGAGGATTAGTAAGATAAACAATTCACAGATAAAGTTCTAGGGCTTCAGGCAAAGATATTTATTGACTTGGAAGGTACTTATCTCTTAGTTTACTCCCATGTAAAAAATATAATGATAGTAATTATGTTAAAAAAAAACAGATTACTTTTTAAATTATTTAAAAGTGCTCTTCCAGAATGTAACAGGATGATAATTGCTCCAGCAGCTTTTATGACCTCTGGGGAAAAAAATTAGCCACAGGGAAAAGGAAGATACTAACCTGCTCTTTATATTTAATTCTACTTATTTATTTAATTATTTTTAGGATGGCATCTTCATTTCAAATACACCTAGCCTTTGGGGAAATAAACTGAATTCTGAGGATGGGGAAAGATTCAAACCCCTTGAAATTGATTGTTATGCTGAAAGTCCCAAAAGAGAGAGATATCAGAGAATTGTCAGAGTAGATAAAACACAGATGTAACTAATACCTGTAGCTCAGAATATCAGTGTCTCATAGAAACTCAGACATCTGATTTTTTTCTCATTCTAAAATAGAACAAAATGTTGTCGTATGAGGATTCTTGCAATGTTTTTATGCATAATGACAGTGTTTCTTATTCTGATTTTTGCTTAGCTGCTCCGTATTGTCATTAGCAGGGTAAAGTAAATCTTGTAACAAAGATCATTATGTTCTTTGAGCTTGCTCTTGCAAATTTAGCACTCAAACATCCTTGGAAACATAAAACAAAGTGTAGTGCTTATATTTTTACATATCTATGAAAAGCAAAAAAAGCAATCCATATGGACACATAAAGACAAGGAACAGATCAGAGGATCAAGCTGACAAAAATTTCCTCAAAGGGACTAGAAAGCCTATAAACTTCCCTTTTCCCAGGACGCCCTTCACATCTGCCCCTGGGTTTTATAAATTCCACCTGTGCTTTTATTAAACATGTCCTTAAAGGAATTTAATCAGATTATCTCAGGTTGATGTGGATACTCAAACCAAAGTAAATTGTTTCAATTCGCTGAACGTTATAAACAAATAAATAAAAATGCTGATCCTAAGTGATGTTTGCTGTTCTGATTTGATTTCATTTCTGACCTGAAAAAATCAATTACTTCCACTGCCAAGTTTTATCCCCTCTTCTCCTCTAACTTCATACTTAAGTTAATGGACTGTAGAGTCAAAAGGGACCACTGTGTTAATGTAATCTGGATGCCTGCACAGCACAGATCATGGGAATTCCTTGCACTAATTCCTGCCCATAGTAAAATACTTTATAGGAAGTG
>VZRN01001864.1:28187-65926 GCA_013397935.1 Dasyornis broadbenti | reverse complement strand
CCCAATTACTATATACACAAATAAATTCATCATCTTTCTAAGTGGGCTTTAAAAATAGTGCCCTTGCAGTGTGTCTCTAGGCAAAACAAAAGCCCTGCCATCCTAAAATGAGATTTTCATTTGCAGAGTCATTCAGAGCTGCAGCTCTCCAGTACAACAAACCACCCGAGAAAGCAGCCCTGGCCTGGAGCTGTGCTTTGTGCGTGGAGCAGAGGTTTCATCTCTATTCTGGAAGTGTTCAAGGCCAGGTTTCATGGGAATCTGAGTAACATGGTCTACAGGAAAATGCTGCTGTCCATGGCTAGGGACCTGAAATTAGATGGTCTTTAAGGCCCTTTCCAACCCAAACTGTTCTATGACTCCCACTTGCACAATGGCCTACCTGAATTCCAGGTGGGATCCCCACATGACACTGACACGGCTGTGTTGCAGGAATTTGATGGACTTCGAAGCCACCAAGGCTGTTTAGGCCCCACAAATGCCGTGTGACAGCCCACGGTGACACCAGAGCCCCTGGCGCAATGACATGACTCCATCCCCCGGTAAATAATGAAAGCCTCAGAGCCTCGTTCATGTTCAACGTATTGCACATGGCGAAAGGGAGGGATGAGCCTCAGATTGCCAAGATCCAATGTCCAAGAGAAACACGTGAAAAAATTGAAGGAGGCTTCCTAGAAAAAAGAAGAGCAGGTATCTGTAGTGCTGTGGGGGATCAGTACTGCCAGCATGAGCCTTGCCCTGTGTTGAGCTATGGTTACAGGGGTGATTCATGGATTCGTGTCNTTTGGCCGGGCTCAAACCCTGACAAAAGACAATAAAGACATCAGCCCAGGAGTGAATGGGAAAAGTCAAATGGGCAACATCCCTCAGCAAGTGGTAAATCAGTGCAATGAACCACCATCTCTTTGGCTTGGTACAAGACTTTGAGGGCTGTGGAAAAAAAAAAAAAACCACAACTTGTTTCCATAAGAAAAGAAACTCTCAGACTGCATTTATAGAGTCTTATTCTCCTTTGATATTTTGTGGCATTTCTACAGGCCTTGCTCTGGTTAACATTTTTAAACACACACGTTTTCAAGGTTAGTTTGACATTAGCGCATTCACTGCTCAGGGCACCCCATACTCCCTCAGCTCAGCCTGCCTGGTGTCCTGACACGTTCCACAGCTCACTTCTAAAATCTGCTGGCAGTCTGAGCTACACAGGGTGTTACTGATAATAGAGCAGCATTTGCACTTTCCCTGGGGAACCTGAAATCCTCAGACTGCCAAGTCCCAACATGTGTGGCCTGAAAACACATCAGTCGAGGTCCTTCCGGCAGCTTCAAGGGAGTTATGGAGAGGTTTTTATCTCCTGGACACCTGACACACCTTCACTGGTCTCTTAGTTTAGTTTATTTCATCCAAGGTTTTCTATAACATTATGAGGTTTAAAAGTGGTTAAAACTGGCAAGCATCTCCACTCCTTTACAATCCTGGCTGGATTAAATGCCTCACAGGCAGTGAAGGCAATTTTGTGGGAATTCTGTCTGGTGTCTCTGTCAATAACCTCACTGGGGTCTTATAGGAATCATTTATATTGGTATTTAATACATAAAGCCTCACAGTTTCTGTCTTGCGTAATTTCACAGTTGCGGAAACCAAGCCATAATAAGATTACAGACTTTTTTTTCTTTTTTTTCTTTTTTTTTTTTTTTCTTTTTTTTTTCTTTCCCAAAGGATAGGAATGAGTTAATAATGCTAGTAAGAACGGAACAGACAATAAACCCCTTGTCTCTTTATTTCCTGCTGTACCCAATTATCAATTTCCTCTTACAGTAGGAGTGGCTGTAATTAGGGAAACGGGTGGCTTTGCACAAACAAGTTATTTTCATTCAGTATTGAAAATATTGCCTAGCAGAAGTTCAGCATCCGTATGACTTCCCAGCACTGCCTCAGTGTGGGTAGGAAAATAGTAATTTAGATATACATATGCACATACATACACTTGCCAGCACTCTGTTTTAATGGAACATTAAGCTAATGCCACATTAAGTTACAATACACTTCTTATGGAAACAAAAGCAGCATCTATATAAATACCAGATAGATGTATTATGGTCTGAAAAATTGCAATAAATAGCAGATGGCTACGCAGTAATGGGACACTAAAAAATATTTATCACATCTTCCGAGTGTGCCGCCGCTCCTGTTTGTTGTCAGGACAAATGGCCAAGCTTGATGTGTGGTCTTTGAGACTGTGCCTTGGAAAATCACACACAGAGCCACCCAGAGTGGTTAAGACTGGGAGGCACCACAGTGCATGGATCATCACCCAGTTCAGCCTCCCTGCTCCAGCAGGGCCATCCCAGAGCACAGGGCACAGAATTGTGTCCAGAGGGGTCTGGAATAGCCCCAGTGAGGGAGACTCCATAGCCTCTCTGCACAACCTGTTCAGGGCTCGGTCATTGCACAGGACACAAGTTCTGCCTCCTGTCCAGGTGGAATTCCCTGGGCTCAGCTCCTGCCCGTTCCTCTGGTGCCGTTGCTGGGCCTCCCAGAGCAAAGCTTGGGCCCTGCTTGGAGCCCTCCCTGCAGATAATTGCAAACAATGATGAAGTCCCCTCTCAGTCATCTCTTCTCCATGCTGAGCAGCCCCAGCTCTTGTGTGTGGTTGCAATCATGAAGCACAGAACCACAGAACAGTTTGGGTTGGAAGGGGCCTTACAGATCATTTAGTTCCAACCCTCTGCCACAGGCAAGGACACTTTCCACTAAACCAGATTGCTCAGAGCCCCACCCAGCCTGGTCATGAAAACCAGTCAAGAGTTTTGAGTGAAAATGACCTGGTCCTGGTACACTCAGGTTCACAAAACTCATACTGCTCTGGGTCTAGAACAGCATGAGTGGTGAACAGGAGATGGCATTTTGTGTCTGCTTGGAAGGAGGGTGGATGAATTGCTGAGTAATGTCCCTAAAACTCTCTGGGCCTCTTTTTTGACTTGGTCCTGGCTGGTCAAATTTCCCAAAAAGGTCTCCTGGAGGAGGAGTTTCCAAATACAAAACTGTCTTTCGCAGACCTGGAAACTCTTCACTCTGTGTCTGAACCTCTCTGAACTCAAGAGACACAACTGTACAGGAGTGGTTTGATTTATACTTCAAACTCAGACTACTAAAGAAGAGAATGGGGCTCAAATTGCACCCACATAAAGAAGCTGTTTATTAGGATGAGTTTGAAACATCAAGACTTCTTTCTTATATTTCTGTTTTTAGTCCTCAATAATGATGACTTGTCTGTTTCTCATTTTGTCCCCTGCACTAACTCTTTTTTTTCATTGTTTAGCTCAGTTTTTTAGCCTCACCTTCTGTCTGTCTCACTCCTTCCCATTTCTTCTTCATCTCATTGTCTACTTGACTTTCTTGTTCACTTTATCATCCTTGTATGTGTTATCAGCAGGGCTTATGGATTTCTAACTGGTGATCTGGGTCATTTTAGTGTTGCAATTTTTCTTTACCCAGATACCCAGGGCTCAAGCATTCCACTGCACTGTGTTCTTCCAGAGATGAAGCCTGATGGTTTCATCCTCAGCCTAGGAAGATTGTGAGTCCTTGAAGCTGAGGTGATGGTTGTAGGTTCCCATTTCAGTCCATTACACGCGAGGCCAGTTGGCGGCCTTTGCACAGAATGAAGTTATTCCGAAGCTTTGCTGAATCTGCCTATGTGTAACTGAGTACAAGTACTGAATACAAAATTGTGTTTCTAAGGATAGACAAACAGGGATATACATCACATATATTTATCCATTAATCTCTGTTATGTATGTTTTGGGTAGTAAAGGACACTTGAGGACAAATAAGTAAGACTCGTTCAGGTCATGTCTGTAGCCATCCATTCTAAAGGAAACACTTATCCATGACTTCCTCACTTCTTAGCCCACATGAGTCTCACATTCTGATCATAAATCCAAGTTCCTAAGCAGATATGCGGGAAGAGGAACCTGCTCTGAAGCTGCCACTAAAGATGATCTCCCTCAAGGAGATTTCAGTCTTGTAAAGGAAATCTCAGCTCAGCGCTACATGAAGTCAGAAATAAGGAGTGATCTTAGCAGAAGGTCTTTTATGGAAAGATCTGGCAAATCACTTCCCTGATTTTCATTTAAACTGAGTTTTTTTCTCTGTCCTGTGTGGCTCTGGTAACATGTGATGTATGAAAATCCAAAGCCTATCATATAAATGGAGAACAGAGACAAAACCTTCATATGGGAAGATCCAGAGAAACTTATCTTTTACTACGGTTCCAGCCATTCACTTTTTTTCTTGTGTTTTTGTGTTTTGTGTTTTTTCAATCTGCAATAGTGTTACCAACCACAGAATTGTGCAGTCACACAATAGTTTGTGTTGGAAGGGAATTTAGAGACCATTGAGTTCCATGGGTGGGATCACCTTCCCACAGATCAGGTTTCTCGAAGTCCCATCCAACCCCACCATCCTGAATGGGGCATCCACAACTTCCCCAGGCAACCTGTGCCAGGGCCTCACCACCCTCACAGTACAGAATTCCTTCCTAGTATCAAATCTAATCCTGCCCTCCATTGATTTGAAGCCCTTCCCCCTTGTCTGTCCCTCCATCCCTTGTCTCTGTCCCTCTGGAGAAGTCCTTCTCCTGCTCTTCTGAAGCCTCTTTAGGCACTGGAAGATGCTCTGAGGTCTCCCTGGAGCCTTCTCCATGTGAACACCCCCAGCTCTCCCAGCCTGGCTCCAAAGCAGAAGGGCTCCAGCCCAGCTCCACATTCTTCCTAGAGCTGGATGAAGTACTGCTGAGAGAACTCTCAAAAGAGCAGAGAGGGAGAATCACCTCGCTCTACATGTTTGTCATGCTGGCAAAGAGATTTCCACATCACAGAGAGTGTTTTGAGGCTTATGCTCAAAAGCAGGTGTGTTAATAGAGCTTTGAACACCTCTGGAACACAGAAAAGCCCTAGAGAGAATTATTAATTACTTAAAGAAGCCTGGTGAAAGCTGTGTGCATGGGGAGGAAAAGGTTAAAGCCAGCTGCTTCCTTTCAGCGTGATGGACAACACCCCAACCCCGTTGTGCAGAGCAGCCACAGCAGCCCAGAGTCCTTCACACTGCTAGTTACTGCTCACATTTCCCTTGTTTCATACAGTTCGATAAAACCTGGTTGCAGAAGACCAGAAGAAGGTGGTTAAGATATTTTATTTGAAGGGGGAAGAATGGGAAGGCAGAAAAAAAAAAAAAACAGAAAAAAGAAAGCGTAAATGTGCTTATAGCATTCTCCTTTTCTGATGTATACCAAAGAAGGAAGCAAGTTATTCTCAACACACAGAAATTGAATAATTACCTCTGTTCCTTAAGGCAGTGTTATCATATTCGATGTATTTTTTCATTAAGCATATCAGACAGAGATCAATGAACGTAGAAGAGCTCTCTCTTCCCCGTAGCAGTGAATGCTAATGGTGCTGAACTGCCGTGATACCACATACTTCTCAGAAAGAAACAAATGCTGTGCACTCCATTAGAAACCTGAGTCTTTGCTACAACCACAAGAAAGCTCCATTTTGAGCACTGATGAATGGAAAGCTACAAATCCACCACTAGAGTAAGAAGGGATCCTTTTTTCTTTCTCTGAGCCCCCAGCTAATGCCGTACAGGCCAGAGATAGAAGGATGGCACACTGTCAATCTCTTTTTGTGAAGGTTGTTTAAAACACAGATGTTCACATGCACACAGACTCCTTACAATTATAACTGCAAATGTTAAAAAATTAGTTTTGCACACACAAGAGTCAGCAGACGCATCAGAGGCAAGCCTGATTTTGTGACTATTTTTCACCAAGTGACAACATCACACATGCTGGTTGTACCTGCCAGTTGTTTGTGATATAAGCATGGAGTCATTCCACTAAAGCCTCTTTCTGACAGTTTTTCAATGCCTGGAGAAGTCTGGAGCGTCCATAAGCCAATGTGGAACAAAAAACTACAGTTCAGGGCCAAAAGAAAAAAGATAGCTTTTATTTGGTATTCATGCCTTCTTTCCCATTTCACCAATAATATCTCAGAATTAACTCTGAGCTAGTAAAACTTAAATAGAAAGAAAATAGGTCAAATTTACTTCATCATGTCTGATCAATAGAACTTACTTCGGAAATACAGGCTGTATTACTGATATGCGTGCATTTGCATTAATCACTCCAGTCAATATAGAAAAACATGGGTATTGCGGCAATGTAGTTCATCTGAGTTTTGTGTCTACATTTGCTCACATGAAACCCAGCCAGGGAGGCTTAATAACCAGAGTCTCTCTGTAAGAGCCCAAACTCATGTGTGTGTGTATGTTCTAAATGACCAGCTGAAAAATTACCTTCTGCTGCTGGAAACATTAACTCAAGATTCATAAAGATAAAATAGAAGTTGGGTTTAATTCATTTTTATCATTAAACATGGTGAATTATACTTCTGCTATGAAAAGTCCCAAGAACAGAAACGTGGGTAAAACTATGTGTCTTTTCAATAGCATTTCTCACAAGGTTTAGGTAAAAAACTAGATTAAGAAGTTATGGATTCACTGACTTCAATAGAACAATTATAATTTCTATAAACAAAGTATGCCCTGGGGTTTATTGAACAAATACCATATCGAAAAAAGAGTGAGGGGTAACTTTATTGTTTGACACAAAATATTCCCAAGAGACTCCCACTGAAATACTTCAGAATAATTCAGGGAAAGAAGAAAGGACTGCACAAATCCTGAACAATAGCTTTTTCTTGATATATAAATTGTCTCCCTGCAGTGTCTTGGCACTTGTAACCATTCCAGAAGTATGAATTAGCCTTGGGATTATTCAGCCATCATGTTTAAATAGCTGGGTTATGTAGTTTACCATTATCTTTGTAGTTAGATTGAGGACAAATGACACAATTTCCTGGTTTGTCAAATTTAACTTTGCTTTTGCTTTGGCTGAGAGGCCCCTTGTGGAAACACTGTGCAGTTTATTTATGGTTCATTTGTAAAGCAGATAGGTTTGGTTAAATAGACATGAGTTAAAAGTAAACTGATGTGCAAGCTGGAAAACATATTTTGCCCTACTTAAATTACATTTAACCTCTATCTGTAAGACTTCAGTGGCCTGCAGACTCTCTACATTTTGTGCTCTGGATAAACCCACATATTTGTGGATATTTTTCCTAGCTGGGCTATACCCATGCATCAAAGTTTTCTCTATCATGGCAAACTGGGCTTATCCTGCCTTTGTTTTTCTACCATTCTCATTCTGCTGCCACACACACTGCACCTGGCTCCGCACTAACGAAAAGGCTCAAGCTGATCCCTGCTCTATTTGCCTTGTATTGGTTTTCCCTGGTCATCCTGATACAGTTATGTAAGTACATTTGGTACCTTACAAAGTAAATAATATTGCTTGTGGTAATTGAAGGCAGCTTGACTTGATGTGGCCAGGAATATGAAACCCAAGGAGACCAAGAGAGGCTTTAAAGCCCCACAAAAAGCATACTGAACACTGAAAAGAAGTGTTCAGCTGAAAATACTGAAAATACTGAAAGCACTCTATTAAATGGAAAGATTTGGGCTTCTGAAACAATGGCCAATATGTATGTGAGTTAGGCCTGGAGAGATTATTAAAAATGAAGCTCATTTAGAGGGAATTAAAACCTTATAGAAATTGGGCTAATCATAAGGACAGGATGTAACCTGTAACTCATACTGAGGAAGGCATACATTAATGCATTAATTTTAAGAGTCTCAATCTCGCTTTTATTTATATTTAAGCTTTTAATCCTCGAATAATTAGTCATTACTAGTATTTAATGACTGGTTTGCTAATTAGGTATCCCTAGATGGAAGTAAAGGCAGTTAAACCCTAACAAACTGATCATTAACTACAGTAATGATCAAGTTCTTTGGGATTATTACTATTATAAACTATAATTAACAGTTTATAACAGCTATATTTTATTTTGTATTTTGTTTTCTTTAAAGGAAACATCCTGGAGTGCTGCTGTGAGGCTGTGCTAAAACTCTCACTATTAGGAACGTAGTGAAAGCACCCATTTTCTCCAGTTACAGGGGGACATCTTTAAATGTTTTCCTAAAATAGCTGCTATAGTGTGTGGTTTGCTGTCAGTTGTCAGCTGAAGAATACACCAGTGATACATTCTAGAAGCTGAGGAAAGAAAAAAACAAAACAAAAAAAAACAAAACAAAAAAAACCAAAACAAACAAACAAAAAAAAGCAAAGCAAAGAAAACAACTCAGAAGATGTGGAGTGAAAGAAAGTCTAACTTAGACTGTAAATATGCAGTTAACCTTTCTAATGGGTCAAGTCCCAAATTCCACTCATTTTTGCCCCATTTCCTACCACAAATGGCTCCTCTTGCAGTTTGCCAGGGAGCATTAAACTTGTCTGTATTGCTAAACCATCAGACCTTGGAAATGAAGCTGACTTGACTTTTTTTCAGTAGTTGCAGTGAACTTGCAGTGAACTTTTCTTTTATAAGGATAGAATAACAGTAAGGATAATTAGCTCAATTACCAGCTAGCTAATTCATTTTTAGTTTTGAACCAAAATGGGTGCCTTTTCTCTTAAGAATTCTAAGGATTTCTCTTAAGGGTTTTCATTATCAGAAACATATGTCTAAATATTGCATTCTGGGCAGAAACTCATAGTACGCACCTAAATTTGACCAGCAGAGTGTCTGTATTTCATTTTATACATTGACTTAATCTCCACTGATGATAATGACAGCTTGGATACCTAACTCATATATAGACTGCTCTTTGTATGTAGGTGTCTACTTCTTTAAGATGAATATATTTTAGGAATAAATCTCTTTACGGTTGAGTAATGTGCAGACCTTCCAGGAAGGACTTGATGATCAATAACAGCTCACCATTTCTTATTCACTCACTTATTCACATCTCTGCACCATGGGTACTGTTTATTAGACTGTCTTCCCGTTGTTGCTTGAATCAGTATATTCATATGTAAATAGCTCATGTTGCTGTAATTACAATTCCTTAAATTTATCTAAAATCCTTTGACCCAAGAATCTGGGCTCTAAAGGTCTGTCAGCTCCTTAACATATTTGCTTTCAGATTTTCTACAGGAAAAACCAATTGCTGACAGAATATCAGTCTTTTTGTGCTTCTCTCCTCATTTCATGTCCCAGGTACTGTTCCCAGGCTTTGTAACATAAACTGGGCCTGAAAGCAAAACCTGATTTTCTTTTTTCCTTGCTTCAGGTCCTGATTTTATTGTTTAATTCAAGAGGAATTGCTTCTGCTTTTCAGTTCTGAGGTGCAACCCACTTCAGTCAGCACAGACTCAATTCCTCTCTGTTATCCAAGGATGTGGATTAAGCAGTCTAGTCCTGCTCCGTGATTCACCTTTCCTATTGCTTATCCACCCCTCACATTTTCCTGAGTGCTTCTGCTGCCTTGTAAAGGTTAAATCTAGGAGCTGTACAGATTTTTTTTGGTTTTTTTTGAAGGCCCCTAGGCACTTCTGTTGTCCACTTTGACCACAGCTGTCTAGTTTACCCAGGACTTATCTCTCTGCCAACTTAGAGGTCTAACCTTAACCTAAGTCAAACTATAATTCACTTGCTTTCTCCCCGACATTCCTGTCTAAGTGTAGTGGGCTCTGGACTATGACAAATGTGCTCAGGCAGTGCAGGAAACACTGAGCCACAAATTGTCTTGCCACAGAAATATAAAACCACCAGTTTTGCTCATTAGCAGGAATCCTGAACAGAAAGAGAGAATATAGAGCAGACTGGGAATTGTCTATTGTTTCCTTTTCATTATAATAATTTTGCTTAAGGGCGATAGCCTGAAAATCAGAGTAGGGGCTGATGCAGACTTTTTGTGGTGAGTAGAGTAGAGAGGGACCAGAAACAGGGATGAGAGTATAATTCAAGTGACAATCTTCATATGGGTGACCAGGAAAATTTTAAAGATGTTCTCTAGGAGCCCACACTACTGATACAACCTGAATTTTGATATGAGAACTGAACGGGTACCTCTCCAGGAGTCAGTCCCAAAGGAGGTACCAAAAATGATCCATAAGAGACCAGCATGTGAGTTCCTCTGATATGAAAGAAGCTGCTGGAGTTCTTCTCACATTTAATCCTCATTACATCAGGGATGAATAGCATAACTCAGCCTAGCAGGTCCATTTTCCTAAATCAATGATATGTGAAGCAAGAGAGAAGGGTGAAAAGTTAAAACCAAGCTAGGAAATTGCCCAGGTTTTGAGGTACATAGAAATTGTGAAAAGCTGGAAGGAGTATCTGCGACCACAGCCCTAATTTTGCCGAAGATACCTCTAAAAACAAGGAAAAATGTGGGAGTATGGCAAGGAGTGGTGTAGCAGCCAGAAAAACACAATTCAAGGAGACAGCGTAATAGTAGTCATGCCCTAAAGCATAAATGTGGACTTCAGGTTGCAATGCCAACTCATTCTTTAGCAAGCACAACAACCCCACAACAACCCATTGGGGGAATTAACAGATCCATTGCTGGGGTTACAACCAAAAATCAGTTGGTTAATTTGGGAAAGAATTCATGACTAAAGCAAAGAATAGGGAAAACACAACTTGGGGTTTTAGGCTGGGATTTATCTCTGGCCTCAGATCATCAGTTTGTGTCATACTACTCAGCAGGTGATGGGACAGGTGCTTGTAGCAGCTCTCAAAGCAGCCTGGCGGAACCAGGAATGTACTTCAGCGGAGTTAACCCTGTCAGAAGGTCAGGACTGCCCAACTACAGATTTAACCTGAAACATCAGGATCAGAGGTATAAACTCTGAGTTCCTCACCAGATTTCATAAATAAGTCAACTTGCTCAGCATAAGCTGGTGCTGTTGGTTCAGACAGGGTGACACATTGCTTTCCCACATGTCACAAAATCCCAGAGCAGCAGTGGAGCAGCAGTGGTGTTGGGAGCAGCTCAGGCCAACTCTGCTGTCTTCCCCCTTCAGCCATGAAGTTGAGCTGTGGCTTATGAGGACAGGACAAATTCTATGATGGGAAGATATTTTTTAGCAGATTAGGATCTGCCTAACTGCCCAAACACAAAATGCAAATGCTGCTGCTCTTAGTTTAGTATGTCTACACCAGTAGCTCACCTGTCAGAGTGCAGCCACCAATTTTTGAGAGCATGTTTCTGATTCCATAGGAACTTCTTTAGAGGGCAGGAGATCAGAAGCTGTGTGAGAGCACAGTATTTTCCTCAAACTTATAAGGCAGCCCAAGAATTTATTGAATCATGAGAGCTTCCTAATCCAAATTTACTCAAAATTGTAGGTGCCACACAGTAGTGATAGCTTATCCAAACATACTTACCTTAGCTGAAATAACTTTTCTCACTGGAAATGTAATGTGCAGTAGTATCAGACAGGCAAAGAAAGCATCTCTAAATTCTATCATCATGAAGCAGTTTGTCAAAGCTCCCCAGGGAATCCTTGTGCTTCCCATCATGTTTTTTAACAGGGAATGCCAGCATTGTGCATTAACTCTCAGTTCACAACTGGTACATAAAGGATGTGTGCTTTTAAATGCAGCTTGTATATGTGAAATGAAACTGTCTAAGTGATACAAATTGGCTGTCTCTGAGGTTTTATTAAAGAGAACTTGATGCTTGATGATAGCCTTCCATTTACATAATTAAGACAGATGTTTCCACTGCACTAGGCTCTCCAGCATACTGTTCTTTTTGTTGTTTTATGTTTATATCTATTGGTAGGTTATATGGTGGTTGGAAAGTCTGGAGCTGATATTTTAATTCTAGTACCCAGTCAAAACCAGGTCTGCTGTTGTTACTTTTTGTTATTTCCCTTATTTTGAAACATATCCTAGATCCTGCTGTGCACTATGAAGCTCATGAGCAGGAAGACAGCTTTAAATTAGCATGAAAATAATCAATTTACAAGTTAAAAGTCCTACTTTTAAAACTGCAATTTAAGGGGTAAACAAAACCCCAAAGAAATAAACCCCAAGCTAAAACTTCAGGTACTATCCCAAATGGAACATCATTTATCCTTAAAGGAGTGGTTCCTTTTCAGTCCAAGCCAAATAAGACTAAACATCATTATCAGCACCAAGACTGGTTAATAGCTTTGCTAGGAAGGTCTAAACTCTCTGCTGGTTTATACTGGCGTGATAATAATCTGATCCCCCGGTATCTAAGGGTCAAACACTCAGTGACCATTATTTTGTTTTTAGTAGACATTTATTAAATCTAAACCCACATCAGATTCAGCAGTGAGAATTAAATGGTTTTCTTGCAAATAACCTTGGTTTTGTCTATGGAAATGGTCTTTTCCTAGCTAATGAGCAACCAAAGATACACAAAGTAAAGATACACTTTTTCTCTTCAAAGAGTGTATGCTTGCAAATAATATAGGTTGGACTTTTTTACTAGAAATTGTTAACTAAGTACTTTGGTTTGTTGTGCAGCAGCAAATGTTCGTGTCTAGGGTCTCTGTGCCCAGGACTGATCACCAGAGTTTCACTTCAAAATTAAAGTTAGACAGAAGCTGAAAGTCACTCTGAAATGCACAAACAAAAGCCTCCAGCTTTGCATCCCCGATTTGTCTGGATTTTTGCTCCTGCACTGTCCCAGAATGAAGAACTTCAGGGATGGAACTGCCAGTGGAACTCACCCAATGCAAAGGGAAATATTTGGAGCGTGGGATCTTAAAGATCAATGCATTCCAACCCTCCTGCCACAGGCAGGGACACCTTCCACTATCCCAGGCTGCTCCAAGCCCTGTCCAACCTGGCCTTGGACACTGCCAGGGATCCAGGGGCAGCCACCCTCATAGGGAAGAATTTTTTCCTAATATCTCATCAAAATCTACTCTTGGTTTGAAGCCCTTCCCTCTTGTCCTTTCACTCCAGGGAGGTGTCTCCCCATCTCTACTATCAGGCTTGCATAATAGGAGAGACAGTTAGATTCCCCGTTATGATTGCAAAAACATTGAAGACTCATCTTATTTATTTTTACCATTGGTTTAGTTTTCTTATTTTATTTTTAGGTGCATTATTTCTTGCTTCCATACTACATCATATGGAGTAGTTCGATCTTGTATCCCCACTATTTAGAAAACAAGCAATTTCACACTTAAAGCCTTTAGTAAATGAGTTTTACAGAAGATGAAAAAGTAGACCGGGTGAAATCTAATAAATCCTTTGGTTGATGTGAACATTTCCCTGAATTCTTTATCATCATTAACTATTACAGGCATATTCACAGCACCCTTCTGATCTATCACTAAAGTCTAAATTACATTCTCTCCGGCTTTCTCCATTTACAAAGCCTGCAAATCAAAGCAATTCTCATATTTTCCAGTGTTTGAAGTCACTTAGATTTGGCCTTATAAATCCTCATGACGGTAGTTTTTTGGTAAAATGCCTAGTGTATCTTAGTCCATCATCAAACTTTGAAATCATATAAAAATCAACGGATACATTGAAAATTACAATCTTAGCCAAGAAAGTACCATGAAAATTTACAGCATTAAATTCTGGACACCTGCTTTATGTGCTTGTGTTAGGTGTCTAGCAGTCATAGGACTCACAGATAAATGACGGGTAGTAAAAGTCTAATTTAAGGTCTCTGAGCTGTACTGCAAGTTCTTTCTCTTTATTGAACATATAGAAAGGCTATGGAGACCAGCCTCCCAACAAATATATCTAAGTAAAATTCTGAAAGTTCAGCAGAGCTAGTAGATTTGTTTTTTTCCTCCATCCAACATGAATTCCAGTTATAAATCTCTTTTACAGAGGACTTCTAACTCTTTGGGAATGTACTGGTAGGTAGATTCATGCTCTTATTCGCCCATCTCCAGGATAGGTTCCACCATGAGGATGTCTCTGACCCTGAGGAACTGGGAGTTGGTCTTTGGAGTGGACATGGAGATAATCTAATTTTCCCCTTGGTGAATCTGTGTTGATAAAAAAAAAACAAACCAAACTAAACAAAAAAACCAAAAAAACCACCAAAAAACAAAAAACCAAAAAAAACCAAAAAACCAAACAAAAAAAAAGCCCCACAACCCAGGACAACAAGAAAAAGAAAGGACAAGAAAAAGGAAGAAGAAAGAGAAACAGAAAAAGGAAATATTATTTCCCATCTCTGTACTCAAAGTGGTTATACAAATATGTTTGGAATTTTGTTTGATTTTGCAACCTTGAAGCTTTTACCTCAGCAATTAAAAAAACAAAAAAAGAACCAAGACATAATAAAATATTGATGCAACTCAAAGCTCTTCTCCAGCTTCTCAGTAATCTCACAGGAAAGATTTCTCTTTTCTTCCTGTCATAGGTTATTTTGTTGTTGTTGTTGTTGTTGTGGGGTTTTTTGTTTAGTTTTTTTTTTGTTGTTGTTGTCTTAATTTCTCATCTGTAAATAAACATGAAATTGCTTCAAAAGACACGACAGCAAAAATTTACAAGTTTAACTTACGGAGCTTTCTCTGGTTTCCAGAGACAAATTGTAAGCAATATATCACCGAGTATGTAAAAACAAAACTTCAGGATGTGCCAAGCCTGTTTAACATACATGATGCATTCAGTATTATGGAAGCAATTGAGCAAGCAAAGGGACACAGAGGGAAATCAATATTGTCCACCACTGAATAACCACAAATCATTTTATAAAAAAATTGTATTCTGTTTTATAAAATGGTGGCATTTCAAGCCATTAGCAGCTCAAGACTTTTGTTTAGCTAGAAACTGTCTGGCTTCTGGAAGAAAAGTCAGTTTAAGTAGTATATTGTAGACAGAGCAGTAGAAATTCTCAGCATTTGTATCGTAAATGTAACACGGGCTGGAGAAGCGAACTGAACCAAGTATGTTGGTAAGGACTTTATAAAAGCTCTACGGAAACCACCAATGAGGCTGAAAGACTTTCTACAGGTCACAACCTGCACCCCTAAGAAGTGGGGTACATTTTTTATCCACCTGAACAAGATACTATTTTCTATTCAGATACTCAGCCTTTTGGTAGGGAGATCTCCAAGTGGAGGGCTCTAGTAGACATTTTCTTCTTCCCTCTCATTGATCAGGGAAACACAACACTGATTTAGAAAGTATTTTACTAAGTGCCCAAAAATTAAATACAGCTTAGATACTCAAATTAATTAAAATGACTGAGCATGCAAATAAATAAATATATGTATAAATAAGTGAATATGTAAAAGTAATTAGAGACGGTGAATGAGAAAATGAAAAACTCTTTATTTCAGGAAGGAGATGTAACTTTCTCAGTGCTGAAAGCTCTCTAGTGACAGTAGTTGATCATCTCAGTGCAAAAAAGTGTCTGCATTTCCTTGCAGCTGCTCTCCTTGAAAGCAGCCGTTCAGATGGGCTGGTCCTGGTGCCTTGGTGACACAGTGCCTGTTTTCACCACTGAATGCAGGCAGATGAATGGTTTCTCTGCAGATGCACCAAGGAGGACATCTCTGAGACATTTGTGGTACAGAAACCAGTCATGAGCTGGAGCAAAAATGTGTTGTGTCTTAGATGGCTGTGCACACAGCTTTTAGACTGGAACTTGATCATGTTTGAATGCTTCAGAGAGTAAATAAAATAATTGGTCAAAGTGAGGGCTGTCTGGGTAGATCTACCTATTGATCCACCGACTGATATGCCTACCCCTGTTGAGATAACTAATGAGAGTAGCTGGACTAAGATTTCAGACCTCTGTAACTCTAATCCCAGCCCAGTTAGTAACAAGCCAGTTTTGTAAAAAGTCTTCTGCAAACAAGAAATTTGATAGAAACTCTAACACAAAATTAGATATCCAACAAGATACTCAAAGTATCTGGAGAGTCAGTCTTATGAAGAGCTGCTGAGGGAGCTGGTGGGGCTCAGCCTGGAGAAAAGGAGGCTCAGGGGGGACCTTGTGGCTCTGCACAACTCCTGACAGGAGGGAACACTCAGGGTGTCGGGCTCTGGTCCCAGGGAACAGGGACAGAATAAGAGGACAGAATAAGAGGAAACAGCCTCAGGCTATGCCAGGAGAGATTGAGGTTGGATATCAAGAGGAATTTCTTCATGGAAAGGGTGCCTAAATATTGGAATGGGCTGCCCAGGGAGGTATTGAAGTCATCATTCCTGGAGATGGGCAAGAAATAACTGGATGTGACACTCAGTGCACTGATCTGGTTGACAAGACGGGTATTGGTCAAAGGCTGGACATAATTATCTAAAAGTTTTTGAACTTAAATGATGCTGTGATTCTGTGACCGGGGGACATGGGAAAGGTTCCATGAAGAACAATGGCTATTTGGAAAAGAAAAAAGCATATTGGAAAATAAATGTCTGTAGTTGGGGCAGGATGTCGTTGCAAGAGATGCAATCAATGCAACAGTCAAGTTACCACATTCACAAAATCACACAAAATCTTCCTCTATTATTATAAACCTAAGGATCTTTTTATTGGGGTTTATGGTTTTTTCCCCCACTTGCATTTTTAATTTTTTTTTAATTNCTATTATTATAAACCTAAGGATCTTTTTGTTGGGGTTTATGGTTTTTTCCCCCACTTGCATTTTTAATTTTTTTTAAATTTTTTTTTTTGTTTGTTTAGAAACAGGGAATCCCAGCAGCAGTGATCCTGGACCAGCCAGTGACTGCTTCATATTAAAATTACAACCTAAATTTCTGTGATGTCATTACACCCTTCAAGTATCTCAAATCCCAAACATTTAGGAAAGCCCAAAGTAATTTCATTGCCTTGAATTACTTTCTTTTAACATCCTTTAATTTACTAGAGTACTCTGAAATCCAGTTATGACAGAGATCACAGCGAGTCAACATTACCTGCCCTCTGTGAGGGACACACTGTACGGGTCTGTTAAATAAGAATAAATCAGTCAGTACATTGCTGAGGAGTAGAAATTCCATGGCGGAAAACATAAATTTAGCTTAGGAAAAATAAATCCCCAAACCTTAGAGAGTCTACAGTGAACCGATATGAATCAATATAAATTGAAGTTTTTGCTGGATAATCCTAGCCAAGCTCCCTGCCTTTGAGAACATTCGGCCTGACACAAAAAGATACAGATCTGTGGGAAAGTAAAGCAACACTACACAGCTCAAGCTTCCAAATAGCTTTCATTTTTGCCAAGAGAATATAATGCGTGGTACATTCCAGTTACAGGGGTGGAAAAATAATAACAATAATTCTCCTTTAATGCTAATGGCTTAGAAGTCTGCCTGGATAAAATTAACTTTGCAATTAGCATTATGATTCAGCACTTTAATAAATTTCCATTTGTATAAACCACTGGAAGAAAAGAGATGGTTAATTATAATTGATGAGGTGGAGCACCTTAGCAGCCTGCTTTCTTACGAAGGGAAATGCTTGCGACCTGGCTGTAAGAGAGCTGTTTTTTCCAGTAATGGCTGTAATCAGCTCTGTAAAAGTAGGTGAGCTGTGAGTAAGCCAACTCCTACTCTAACAGCAGGAGATTGCATCTGACCTTAATATTCATGCCATGTGATGATGATTGCACACATCCTCGCCTCAAAGAAGTAAAAGTACAATCAAAGGTTTAAAATTGCATCATGTGGAGCATCTATGCCACGCTCTCCCTGCACAGCAGGGCAGGCAGGCAGCAGCCATGCTCATCCCTGACTTCCTACTAAGCCTGGAGTTTGTTGAAGGTCCTGGTTTGGAGATGCCAATGTCAACTTGGTCTCAGAAGTGGGTCAGAGGACTTTGAAAACAGCAAAATGATGTGAATGGGTTGCTCAAGGATATGCTGGTGTCTGGGCAGAAGCAGAGTCCTGTGTTCTCTGCAGCCCCCACCAACTGTTGGCCTGGAACTTAGGAGATAACATCTGCTTCTGAAAACTAAACCTGTTCCCAATACTTCCCAAAAAGTGGATGAGTGGAATGGAGCTTAAACAAACATGATAGATTTCCTTGTCTATGAAGAGCTTACAATATACTTGAGAAGTTTATCTACTCCCGCGTCCTACTGAGACATTCAACATGTCTTGCTCAGCTAATAAAGCTATGGGCAAAGCATAGAAATGGCAATGCATAATTGAAAAAAAAAAAAAAAACTCATGACTTTTAAATGTACTGATACTATATGAAGTTCAGATACTAAATGTTCAGATACTATATGCCATAACTTACGGCAGCAGCTAACCTGTCCAACTTCACGCAGTGGTTTAGGTCCTGTACGGATGGAAGGAGTCCTGAACAGTTATTTCTTTTCTTGCTCTACCTTCCTGAAATCCATAAGGCAGTGAAAGTTCTTATTCACATACTCACATTCAAGGTTCTGGAGATTCCACTCTACCACTCTTCCTGCATTGTTCAGTCCATGACATGGCTTAAACTCAACTGGAACAAAGGCTGCAATTTTTGCCTTCCCTACCTTCAGTCATCCTCGCTGAGAGTGAAGGTTTCCATTGCTATCAACAAAGTCTTTGAAGTACATTCCTCACTTCCTAAAGAAGATCCATATACTCAAATGAGTAGCATTCTCATGTTGATTGGTTTCAAAAATATTTTTTCCAGGTTGAGATGTCAATATTTTTAAAATTTTGACTTTCAGTTTTATCTGGGTATTTTGGGTGGAAGGGAAAACTGGGAAATCAGCCGTAGTGGAAGGTATTTGTTTTTCCACTCTGACTAGATCTACTTTATTAAATAAACATCAGATTCTGAATATACATTTAAAATGAAGTCAGTGTTCATCAAAAAACATGTCTGGGCAAAAACGAAAGAAGAAAATGTTGAAACTTTCCCGTTTACTATTGCAGTTTTCAAATAATTTGCAAAATATTTGCTTTTGCTTCTATTGTACTTAGCTTTTGTAGCCTTCTCTCTTTTTTTTTTTTCTGTTGGTTTCATTTTTTTTGTTGTTTTTTTTTTTTTTCCCTTTGCTTGGTTTCTTTGTTCTGTGTTCTCATTGAGTCATACAAGACTGGACAAAATGTTAGAAAATGAACCTAAGGGAGCAATCCCACACTGGGAATTGTGCCAGATGATCTCTCTAGTGTTCTCCATCTGTTCCATCCCTTGCAGTGTACTTCTCACTGACTGGTTCCCTTGACTGTCAGTATGAACTGGAGGAGTGGCGTGCATGTGGGAGTATTTGTAAAAATGTTCCTGTGATTCAGCACGGGCTTTTTGTTTCCTGCAGTGCTCTTTCTGTTTCATTCCATGATGAAATCATATTTTAATGGAAGGCATTTCAATCTAGGAACTGCACCGAGAGGGCAAAGGTGGCACCTGGGGGACACTGCCGGGCCCCTCTACACCACATCAGAGCTGAGGCAGAGCTGGCACCCCTCGCCATGAAGGCTTGAGTTGTGAACAAGTCTCTCTTGCTAGCACTGAACCAGCATGGGGGCTTCACCACCTTTTCTTTGCAGCCAGACATGCTGGTGAGAGAACCCCCTTCAGCCTGCCATTAGTCCATTCAAGTTAAAAATAGGTAAACTAATAAGAATTGTCTTCAAGGAAATATCCCAAAGTATTGTTATCT
Organism: Dasyornis broadbenti; assembly: GCA_013397935.1. Classification (NCBI taxonomy): domain Eukaryota; kingdom Metazoa; phylum Chordata; class Aves; order Passeriformes; family Dasyornithidae; genus Dasyornis; species Dasyornis broadbenti. The sequence goes on along the minus strand of VZRN01001864.1, from coordinate 46,398 downwards.
CTAGACCCTGTTTTCACTGGGCTAATTTAAATGACTCTGTGCTGAAAGAGCTCCAAATTAAACCCTCTCTGCTGATGTTTCAATTTCATGTGGATTTACTTTAGAGTACCATTAAAATTGGGGGGTGGGGGGGAAGGTAAAAAGGTCTCTCTAAGTTTTCACTGCCTATTAAAAACCTAGGCTCTTATTAAGTAAAGATACAGGAAAAGAAAAGATATCAAAGATTCCTGAGATTCCTCTAAATTCCAGAGGCTCCACTAAAACCTAATAGGTTGGGAACACTCTCTCTGTGTGTTGACGTCTTTAACATTCTTCATATTCTGCAACTCTCTCTTAACCAAGAAAAGCAGCTGCTGAAGGGGCTTTGGGAATTATTTCCCCCCCTATACTTTCCTCTTTCCCCTTCATATTACCTAAGAGCTACTGCCTAGGAAGCTGCTTCGAATAGAGACAGAGATGGTTATGAGCTAGTTATCAAACTAACATTAGATATCTTTATACCACATTGAAATCCACAGGAGGAAGATATTTCTGGCTACGGCTTGTGTTGAGCTTGTCATTTTAATTTCTCAGCATGAAGAACCAAGTGATCGCGTAGCTGAGCAGCAGCCTCCCATCCAAACTGTCTGCACGACCACCGCTGAGGTTCAGCTGTACAGGCAAAGACACCCTGCCCTCTGCCTCGTGGTGACTTTCATGTAGCACAGCCATGCTCTGATAAAACACACCCAAATCCACCTGCACTGAGGGCAAGTGCTCCTTTGTGCACCGTGTCATGGTGCTTCAGCAGCAGCAAGGGAGAAAACAAACACTCCTTCCATGCCCCCAGGATACAGCGAGTTTTCAGTGCTGCTGTCTTTTAATTCTGGTCTATTACACGCTCCCTAAATCTCAAACTGAAGTTTGCCCAGCAGAAATGTTCAGAACATATTTATCATGATCTCAGCTTGATGTAATCCCTGATTTATGTGTTTGTGTTTAGGCTTCTCTCAAATCTGTCTCTGTGAGGCTCCATCTATCATAGGGCAGCTCTGCTCTGGGTTCCCCAGTAAGTTAACACTGTTAGCGTTTTCCATCTGAGACTAAAATGAATCCTTCTCTCTTTATTTATTTATTTATTTTTTATCTGAAAGGAGCTGATAGCTACCTTATGTAAGTATCCTTCTCACTTACTGGATCTGCAATAACCTTATCTGATTGTCCTAGTCAGTAATTAGAGAACTCCTTCTCACTTTCCATCCAACAATGATAGTCCTTTCAATTTTATGCATTTTTTATTATTGTTTTTATCCCATACAGACTGGTATCTTGGCCTTGCTTTGCTTTGCCTTGCAGAACTTTCTGGGAGTTTGTTCCCAGGACTAGCTTGTCATGCTTATGCATCCCTACTGCTTCTCCTAAGGAAAGAGGGTGTGCAGCAGCACCCTCTGCTTTTCCAGGGTTTGCCTGAGTAGAATTCAAGGCACAGGCCACTTCTTTTCACTCCTAGATTGAAAGAGCAAAAGTTTGAGGTTTTTGAGTCCACCTATCATGTTTACATACATATCATATAAAACCATTGTGCACTAACAGTGTTCCAAGATGCTACAGATCTTCCAGTCCAGTGCCAGTCATCCCTGATCACTCAGAATACATCATGTTTTACGCAATTACAATACACAATCTCAGGTGAAGGTTTTCCTGCTCCTGTGTATACAGATATACTGTTTGTTTAGGTATCTCTTCATCATGTTCCACTGTGCAGCATGGATTTGGTCCAGGATATCCATCAATCTTGCACAGTGCTCTGAGTGCCCCTGTGATAGGCAGACTTGCCTGAACTAAAGCTGAATGTCTGCACTACAGCAGCTTGTGCTGAAGAACCCCACGTTTATAGTAATGAATTTTAATACTACAATGTGTGGCAATTACATGCTCAGCTCCTTACCTTCATCCTTCCTTCCTAGACATGTAGGATGAGCCTGGATCCAGAGGGGAAAAGAAAAAGAAAGGAAAAAAAAAAAAAAAAAAGAGTGTAATCCTTGAAAATCCTACACAGCCCAGAAATCAGGTTTCGGAAACAAAAAAATTGCTGTAAGGAAGTGAGATCATGAAAACTTGCAATGGGAAGTCAGAAAGCAATGTGTATGATTGCCAAGCCCTGCCACACTCTCCTTCCATCTGTTGATGATTATCCCTTAGGCAGGTCCATGATGCCCTGCAAACTGAAAAGGCAATGGGAGAAGTGAGATAAACTTAATCCAGCAGTTAGATGAGTGGTCCCGAGTTTGCAATATTTGACAACTGTTTGTCACATAAAATGTAGGGCAAAACCTGAAGCCAACCAGAACCTTTTTGCTGAATCCACAGCGATATACCCTAATGTTCCTGTGTTAGCAGAACATCCTACCCTCTCTTAACCTGCCCGTCAGTGCAGAAATCATGCGGGCACACATCTATGGCTCGGGCAATGTCCCAGTCCTCGTGCCAGCTCTGTGGCTGACCCGTCTGCTGTGGCTGGCGGATGACGCCAGCCACGAATGTCAGTGGAAGGTGCACATCTGTCTGCAGGAAAGAGGTCTGGCACCACCAGCTTGTTACACAGAGCCCTCAGAGTGGTGGCCAGATGGCAGACATGGCTCCTGTCCATCCTAGTTTAGACACAGATGACAGCTGGGTTCAAAAATGCCTAAACAGAGACTGTGCTGGGAGTGAAGCTTTCATTCAGATTCAGAGGTGGTGACTCCATCCTCTGACAAGGAAGAAATCCATGCTTGCAAAGAAATCACTTTCTTTAAGAAAGAAGAAGTAACAAATCTCTTTAAGGATAAATTTATGTATGAAATTATATATGTGCACATATGCACAGAATAATATATGTATGTAAATACAAGTGTATAGAGATACACATATGTATGCTTGCATGACATTTCAGACAAAAACTAGGGGCAAAAATTTAATTTAATTCATACCTATTTCTCCTGTTTCACCTTCTTCAGAACAGACAGTATTGCAGAATAGTTGGAAAAAACCATATTAAGGGAATTGTAATATTTTCTGCAGATAACACAAACTGCTCCAATTTCTAGATAGTGATTAATGAGGCATAAATATCAGAAAAACTTTGCTTCAGAGGGATGTCCAAACATTCAAGTGATTATCCAAAGCTTGTTCAAAAATCTGATCTGGAAGAAAGAATTTTGGTTTTCTTCCTTTATGGTTTTGGCATAGTTTCGCAATGTATGTATATTAATATTCCCCAGCTAATATGGGAATGGATTGGGAATCACTTTTAGCCCCAAGTTATAAATCCATTTGCAAGGGATTTCCATAAAAAATATAGAAACTGTAGAATATTTATAAATCACTGAATGGAAATTTTTTCCCCAAATTAATTCTTCATATATATGTATATATATATTTATATATTACAATCTTCTCAGTAATTCCTTTATATGTGGAAAAAAATAATATTCACATTTTTAAAGTACTTATTTTACAAGTAATATTGTGCATATTAACAGTTAAGCACCAGTGGAACAAATTTACATGTAGTTGTTTAATTATTTACAATAATTCATCTAATAACAGATAGCATCTGCCTTGAAGAGAATACAACAACAACAACAGAGAAGGCAGAAAAAATATAGCAAAAAATTATTATTATCCCTGTCACAAATCTGAATTTTCACACTATTGAGAATCTCAGAAGCCAGGATAAAGACTATAATATTAATGTTTCCTATAGAAAGAAAAATTATGAAGAGGCTTGACATGGTAATGCCGGAGGTTTAGGCATGACATTTTCAATTGAAATGATGTTTCCAGTGTTACTGAAGCAAACTTTTTTTCCACCACATTGCACCAAATAGAAAGGCTTAAATTTGATATAAAGCACTATTTTCTTTAGGCTGGCAAGGAGAATTTGGACTTCAGTGAGGTCAAAGTGTTAATTAAAAACTTATTTGCTGTAATGCCATGTAACAGTGAAGCAAATTCTAAGGTTTTGACGTAACAAAAGTCTGTGTGTTTGTAAAAGGCCTCTGCCAGCTGAGCAGGGATGGGACAAAAAGCCATGGGTCACGTAATGTGACAGATTCAAGACAGATGGGACTGTAAGGCTTTCTAAAATCCACCCCAGGATACTCCTAGCTTGTGATTGCTTCTACTTTATTCCCATTGTAAAAGCTTTTTGACTTCCCATTACAGATAACAAGGGAAAAAAAGAAAAAGAACAGCTTAAAAACTTAAAAAGCGAAACACTGAAAATATTTTTTACTTAACTGCATATCCTTTTTAAAACCCAAGACCTTTACAGAACAACTTCTCTCACTTAACTGACATCTAGATTTTTAGACTGCATTTCCTCAAAGATAATTAAAAAAACTAAAGAAAACATCAGGGATGAAATAAAATAAATAAATAAAATAGTTAAAAAATGAAAACATGGCTCTGACACTGACACATTTTGTGTGTGTCCAGTCATTCCTTTAACACCTCCAGGGAGGAGTGCTCCATCCCTTCCCTAGGACTTATAGAAGTGAGGCAGAAAATGTGCTCCTGGATGCAGTTTTGAGGACAAAAGAAGGAAGAGAGGTAAATTCAAGGAGGAAAAGGTAGCTCAGTATAGTGAGGATGACAATAGGATTGCTTTCTCCTGAACAAAAGTGAGCCAAATTAGGTGGTGGGGGCAGTGTCACTGATTATTCTTTAATCTGGTCTGATCCTGATGTCTCAGAACAGTAAAACTGCAGCTGTGATTTCTCCAGACTGAGAAAACTGGTATTCTCACACTTGCATATAATCTCTCCGGTAAAACAGTCCAAGACCTTCTGGTGAATGGGAGAAAGTGAAGGAGTCCAGAGCCTTAACTTAGATGGACAGAATCCTTCTCTAGAGTCATTTACACACGTTTAGATAGACATCTTATGAACTGATTTTAGAATAATGACTTTATTAGGTAGACACATCCCTACCACCTGTAAATTTGGACAACAAGGAGCATAGTTTAAGAACATGGGGAAAATCAATTAGATATCCTTAGATGTCCAATATCTTCCATGGAATGCCACCCAAGGCCAAGTGTTTGTGGCACTTGTGAATTATTTCACACAGTTTAGGGATAACGAGAATTCCTTGATTAGTCTGTGGAAATCATGTTCCCAAACCCAAAGTCCAGTGTTGGTTTAGTCAGAAAATACTCACTGTTCAAGTCAAACAATTTCTAAAGGAGAATATGTGGGTTTGTTTTTCTCAGACAAGAAGTTGTTGAGTGCTATGACACCAGGGGCCTTCTTCCACTACGGTGCCTAGAAAATAAGTTCACAAATTAATAGATATTAACAAAGCAAAGAAAATTCAGCGCATCAGCAGATAGCAAATATTTGAACAACGCAGTGAATGAAATGCCAGATGAAGGATTTACGACACTATAAAAGATCCCCTGTGGGAAGAAGCAATCTTTTGTCATCCAGAAGAAGTATGGCCTGTGTTTCTGTCCTCTAATAAAAGCCCAGGCTAACCTTATTTATATGTGGAGTTTTTTTTTTAGAACATCTGGTTATTCCTATATGAGCAAAATCAGACTCATAAAGTTGTTAACATTGACCATTAAACCCTACTGCGAAGTTTAAAGTGATGTAAATTAACTAATATGCTGTATTTTCTGGTGCACAGCACAGTCCGATACACGATGCCGATTGGCCACAGACTCTCTTGTTGCCTCCCCTGCTTCTTTGCCTGCTCCACTAAGGACAGATTTTTGTTGGTGATATTATCTCTGGCTGAAGAACATGAGGCAAGAAGACGTGTTATGGGTTTGCGAGGTGTGTTCTTAGATGCCACTGCTAAACTCAGGGAAAAGAGAGGGAGAATAAGTCATATCTAGTAAAATACATAGTAGGACTCGCATGAACTGGGTCTAACTCTGCTCTACTCTACTTTATAGAAGCAAGCAGCAAATACTTTCTAAGAAACTAAATAATTGAGTAACAAAGGAAAAAAAAACCACCAACCACTAAACAAACTAAACAAACAGGAAAACAACAATGAAAAAAGGGCACACAAGAAAGACAGAAGGTCAAAAACTTAATCCCAGCAGAAAAATCTACCCTTTCTATTTAAAATGTTTGTGAATACAGGTGCAAAGGATTGCACTGATCTCTCCCAGGATCATATTCTGGTCGCGAACACACCATTCATTTGAGGAAGAAACTGCCTTTTACTGCTTTTAACATTGGGGAAGGAGTAAAAGTCTTCAAAGTTTCATTTATTTCTTTTTTCCCCCACACATTTCTGTCAGCATTGAACCCTGTCCCGGATCCCTCCCCTAAAAACCAGTCCCTGTCTCTTTGAAGAAAAGGCCACTACCTTTTCAGGTACCATTTTTAGAGAGCTTTGCCCAGTCTACAGCTGCTGCTTCAAAGCCAGAAGACCAGCAGGTGCTGTGTCACATCTGTTGGCCTCACCAGGGCACCTTGGAAGGTCTTGTGTGTCCAGAATGCATCAGACACTTGAAAGTCCTGAGATCTCTCCCACTGAGTTTAACAAGCGAGAAAAAAACCTGCTTTCTTTGCCCCCCCAAAAAGTAGTGTGACAGAGCTGCATTTCAGTTTTCAAAGCAATTCTCCCTTTGACCTTGGGAGTAGCTTTTTGCGGCTATTTGTGCTGCTTCTTTTTGCCTCAGTTCTCCACTATGGAACAGAAGATACATCCCAGACATTTTCTCTGTGCAAAAATCAAATATCCTGTTGTCCAGATCCTGTGCACTGTAAATTATATATTTTAACCTAAGGAAATTGATTTATTGTATTCTCTTCCAAGCAAACCTTGTGAATCTTTATAATGGAAATAAAGTTTGTGGGGGTTTTTTCTGTTTTGCTTGTTTGCTTTCCAGCTGTTTGCTGAAGGACCACATTCAGCTTGGAGTCTGATTTTATGAGAAGCTGTGTTTTTTAACGCAAAAGCCAAATATCATCTACCAGCTTCTGTCTGACTGCAGAGTTCCGATGGCATGCAACGTAAATAGTGGTTTCTTATCATTTCTAATTCTGTCATAAGGCAGAAAATTGCAAGTTTTTAGTTATTTGCTAATGCATTGTCTGTTTCCATAATTCCAGCTGCAATGGCTAAAACAAGAGCATCAAAACTGTCATAGAGCCATTTTCGATAACAAAGCAAAGCAGTGACATTTTTTGTGCAAAAATGAGGCAGCTGTACTGGTGAATATGAGCAAAATAGGTAAAACAGAGCCCAGTCTCAGCCTTAATCACTCACTAGAGTTACCAAAGTGACAATTATTTGCAATAGGAAGCAGAACTGCATAGCAAACAAAGTTTGTCACATTTCAGTGAAAATCAAAGCAAAAGCCAATCTCTGAACACATTGTGGAAGTGCATGAAGCCTTATTTAAGTACTTTAGGAAAATACAAGCGTGCCTGGATGTGTCATGGGTTTGTAATAAAGCACAGCCAATGGATTTTCGTATTTCATGGGTAATAGTTTTATCTTTCTATGAAGAGATATCGTTATTTTATTATATGCCAGTCACAGCTCATTTTGTGTACAGAAGCCCTTGGGACACAGTGCCATACCATGCTCTGTACACCACACTCACCAGTTGTTGCTCTCTGAGCAGATCAGCCACAGCCATGGCTCTCTCTACATTTTTTAGGGTTTGTGATCTATAGAAGTCTTTGCTGGATAAACCTGCTGTCTGTTGTAGTCTATGCAACATTTTTTTTTTTTTTTTTAAATCTCAGAGTAAAATCTGGCTGTCAGGTTTTTTAAATCACAAAGGGAACATTTAAAAAGCTTTATCACTAAGCCTTGAATAAAAGACCAATTTTTCTTGATCCTAGGGTGAATTTGAGGATTTTTTTTTAAAATTTGGTTTTTTTCCCTTTTTTTGGATAATAATGATGTTCTTCTCTGGTGAATTATTTCAAGATTAATGCAGAGGGTTTATTCAGCCACAGTTTAGCATTATTGACTGTGTCATCATATGAGGCATTGTTGGTTGACCATTATGTCTTGTTTGCAGTTTATAAAGATGCTGAATAGGATGTGAAACTCAATAATGCATCAGCAGCAAATGCAAATTTTCTGTATTTACTGGAGAGGGGGAAGGGAACTGCACTTTCAACAAATAAAAATAAAAAATAAAAAATAAAAAAAAAAATAAAAGAAGAGATTAAGCCATGCATTAATAGGTTTTGTTGGCAGCCTCCATCATTTTGCTTTTCCAAATCTGCCAAGCTGACAGAAACCTCCACAGTGGTGTGGGCCTCTCCCAGGTCCCTGACGCCCCAGCACTGCCAGCTGCTGCTCTTGAGTCAGTGACAGGCTCTGACTTCTCTGTGAAAGCCAAAGGGCCAATTTACGGCTCCAAACCTCCCTTTTCCAGGTCACAGCTCCTTTCAGGAATGTAGTTCCTCAGCTGGGATGTGGTAGTTGATATTCCTGACAAGATCACTGCTGATGGGAATAAAAGACCACTTTTTTTTTTTTTTTTTTTTTTTTTTAAGACATTTTGCAAGAACAGACTTTCGAAGTGCTCCAGTCTTCTCATTAACTTTGCAGGTAGCAGAAGTTCTCATCTGTTTCATCTCCCTTTTCTAGAAGCTTCGGTCCCTACAATCACGAAATGGCTATGCTTATTCATATCACCATATTGCCTCTTTTTAAGAGGAACTCTAACTGTAATGCTTTCTGATTTTTCGCTCTTAATCTCTGTAATTAATTACATTATTTTCTTCCATAATCATGAGAATTTAAATAGATTATCAATCCCTATGCAGCAAGAAGACTGTTTTCAGAGACTAGCACTGTGGAATACTTTGAATTCCTGAATGAGCAGAAAGATGTGCATTAGTATCCATAAGGAAGAAATTCACATCCAAGTTTCAACAAGATATTTATAAACTGAGAAAGTTCACAGACCATTCTCATATAATGATACCATTCTGCCCATTTTGGATCAATTATATCAGAATCTATTAGGCTGGAAAAGACCTCTGAGGTCATTAAGTTCACTGTGCCCAATTAGACCATGGCACTAAGTGCCACATCCAGACTTTCCTTAAACACCTCCAGGCACGGAGATTCCACCACCTCCCTGAGCAGCCCATTCCAATGCCCAAACACCCTTTCTGTGACGAATTTCTTCTTAATGTTCTACCTAAATCTCCCCTGGCACAGCCTTAGGCCATTTCCTCTCACCCTGTCTCTGCTACCTGCGAGCAGAGCCAGAACCCCCCGGCTGCCCCCTCAACTGCCACAAAGTTCCCACTGAGCTTCCTTTTCTGCAGGATGAGCGCCCCCAGCTCCCTCAGCTGCTCCTTGTAGGACTTGCGCTCCTTCCCCACCTTTGCTCCCTTTCTCTGGACTCCAGAGAAGCTCCAGCCCCCCAATGTCCTTCCTGAATGGAGAGACCCAGAACTGGACACAACACTCATGGTTGTGGCCTCTCCAGTGCTGAGTACAGGGGAAGAATCATGGCGCTGTGGCCACACGATGGCTGGGACAGCCCAGGGGCCATTGGCCTCTTGCCCACCTGGGCACCCCTGGGCTCATGTCCAGCTGCTGGCACCAGCACTCCCAGGACCTTTCCCTGTGCGCACTTCCCATCCCCTCTGCCCCAGCCTGGAGCTGCAGGGTTTGGTGTGACCCAAGGGCAGGACCCAGCGCTTGCCCCTGCTGCCCTCACACCATTGGCCTCAGCCCATGGATCCAGCCTGTCCAGATCCCTCTGCAGAGCCTTCCTGCCCTCCAGCAGATCCACACTCCCACCCAGCTTGGTGTCATCTGCAAACTGACTGAGGGTACACTCAATCCCCTTGTCCAGATCACCAATACAGACATTAACCAGGGCTGGCCCCAGCACTGACCCCTGGGGACACCACAGTGACCAGCTCCCAGCTGGATGTGGCACCATTCCCCACCACTCCCTGGGCCCGGCCATCAGACAGTTCTTGACCCAGAGCAGAGGGAACCTGTCCCGGCCCTGGGCTGCAGCTTTTCCAGGAGGTGCCGTGGGAAATGGTGTCAGAGGCTTTGCTGGAGTCCAGGCAGACACATCCACAGCCTTTCCCTCATCCACAGGCAGGTCACCTGGTCAGCAGAGATCACGCTGGTCAGGCACGACCTGCTTTTCCTAATGCCATTTATAGCATGATACTTGACACTTCTGGCTAGTGTCCTTCCACAGGGAACCTCTGATCCCAGACTTGGGAAGCATTTATGGTCAAGCATTTGCTTTCCTGATGTTACTCCCACACAGATAACCCCTCATTCTGCCCATACACAGGCACACTAATACACCATCATTTTCCAATTTCAGATGTTAATTTTCCTGGTTTCCCTATAAATTACTACATCAATAGTCAATGTTACAATTATGTTACTGCTGTTAGCTGTATATAGAAAAAGAGGATGTGTATTTAGACTGGTTTTCTACCACACAGTCATCTTTGACTAAAGATCCTGAAAATGAAACAAATTTCAGTAGAAACTCAGTCTAGTACTGTTTATCATTAGCTTAAGGGAATCAACTCATGGACTGGAAAGCAAAGTTTAAAAAATTCAGCTGGGTAACTCATATGAAGATGGAATAGTTGGGTGGAAACAAACAGATGAAGATCCTTTGTGAGATCAATGACATTGATTTGGTCTGTCCTCTACAGACATTCTTGGGCTAACATTAGATATGAAAACATGGCCATCAGGAGTAATGTAATCACATAATGAAACTACCTTTTTAGGCATTCACACAGCTTTTCAAATGAATAAAGTTTGTTTGGGTTTTCTTATTCTCAAGTGGTTGTAAGAGACAGAAAACTTAAAGAAAGCTCATTACAGCTTACACTTTGCAGTACTGCAGCCAAGATTGAAGAACCCTTCTTATATGACATTAAAACTTCCATCTCAGTTATTCAAAGAAGATTCATTTCCTGGGGAGTTTTCTGTATTTCTCAACCTCTGCCTGAAACAGGTGAGACTATTCACTATTCCTCTCACATGAAGTGTTGCTCAGATATTATTAAAAATTAACGATGAACAGGGAAAAATATTATTTTTAATAACTTTTTTCTTAAAATGTTGAAAGCTATAGGTTTAAATTTCAGTTGATGACGTTGGTTGCATTTGACTACAATAAGGTTTCTTTCCGACTTGTGTTATATAAATGGGCAACTTTCCAGATGGTAAAAGAAAGGGAATGGAGTTCAACTGACGTCACTGGTCACCAAATGATCCATTTCAAGCAGCACGGGGAGGAAAACAGCTGAATTAAGAAGTTAAGGTGAAGGGTGGAGGTACAGGGAGAAGCACTCAGTTGTAATGGGTCAAATCAAACAAGGTCTTTTGCCAGTTTCATAAGACAGGAAATGTATTAGGATATTGATCATGTCAAAGTGTTTTCTTTCCAGAGCTAAAGAGTTACCAAGCACTAAAGGGAAGAAAAAAAGGCAGCAGAGTAATTACTCCACTGCCTTTTTAAAGTTTTTAGACTTCCATCAATAGTTTTGATTTCACTCTAAGTTTTAGAAGAAAGAAATCTCTCAAGTAATGTTTCAGAGAAGATCTTATGCCTAAGGGAAGAAAGGTGTTTCAAATTATGACACTGGAAGACATTAAATAACACTAAAAAAACCCCTCTTTTATACTGTCAACCTTTTCTTCCCTATAGAAATTCTCAAACTCTAAGCTAAAAGTAGCCTTGGGAGAAATAGTGTGACTTTTTTCCAGTTTATTTTTTTAGGGTAGATATCTACCCAGATTCCTTTACACATAGCTGCAAGATTTGTGCAGAGGAAGATAAAAGAATTATTTTATTTTAGTTACATTGTGACCCTGTACTAAGCAATTTAAAAGAGAAAATAACATTGTTAAAGATAGGTGAATAAAGCAAGAAAATATGAAGCATCTGCAGCTCTCCCTTCCTTCCCATTCCCCTGCTGAAATGAAAAGCAAGAGAATATGTAAAACAGCAAGGTTTTTGGTTTTATTATTATTATTTCCCAAGGGTAAAAACCTGCATGTAGAAAACGTGTTTGTGAGGAAAAGAAATAAAAAATTAGGTGGGTAATATTTATTATGAAAGTAGTAAAATCGTAGCATCAGCTTTTTCCAACCCTGAGTACCTATAATGAGGCAATTAAGCTACCAGGTAAATCTATCAGTAGGACACAAAGGCATTACCAAGTGCATACCCTGGGTACATCCTCATCTCCGTGCAAGGAAAATTTGGGCATACAGGCTGGAAAGAAACAGAACCAGGCTGCCATGAGACATTCCAGCAGCACTGATGGGTGCCAGGGCTGTGGGGAATGCCCATGGGAACAGCAATCCACACAGCACGGGATTTGCAAGGGATGGGATGGTGAACAAAAAAAATGCTCTAAGTATTTCTCCCATTAGCGCATTTTGTACGCTTTTATGCAGGACAAACCATCACCCTGGGCTCTGTTTCTACAGTAGAAATGATGAATTTGATTCAGGAGCCACTTCATGAAATTCTTCAGCCAGTTTTATGCCTCAGGTCAAACTAGGTAACAATTATGGTCTCAAAATTATGAGTTTATAGTCTCAATTATGATATTACAGCCTAATTATGCTCTCAAAATTATCCAAGCTCCTTAAGAGTCAGCATAAAGGTTAGAAAGGCTTGAAAAGAAATGGTAGTTGCAAAGACAGAAACAGTTCTGTCAAGACAGGTGGTGTTTTCCTGCTTTGGGTGGGGAGGGAAATTGGGATGCTGGAAAGCACTCTGGGAAGGCTGCCCCAAGTATCCTTTTTCATTGAATTGATTACTCTTTGAACTGAAAAATCTTTCACTGATGGAAAGAGGTGAACAATTGGCCTTGCTCTGTAAGACTTGCATCTGTAACAGCTACTGTTGAAATGGAGTGACTCTTTGCTAGGAAAATAGCAAGTATTATTGAAAATATTTCCTTGTATATATTTTTATGTATATATATATATATATATGTATATATATATATTTAGGCATGCAAACAATGTAATTTTATTTCATTTAATTTCCCTGAGCTCCGTCACTTCTTATCTGTGTAAGTCAAACAAATTCATCTCAGTCTCTTCTTTCTTCTTGTGCCAGCTTGCAAGAAAATAAATATCATGGAGACACTATGGAGAGAACAGTGGTAATATAGTGTTGATCTCTGCTGCTTTATAGACAAATCATCATGATAATGGCACACAAAACACTCTTGATAAAACAAAAGGGTCCATGATACTTTCTCTGTTATGCTAAGGTCCCTTTCTTCAAAACAGATTCCCTGTGAAAGTTTTAAAAAATCCATTGCTCAAAATCTCCCAAAGTATGAACAACAACAACAAAAAAAGTCTTGGTAAGAAATAGACACTAATCTGTGCTCTCTTATGATTTCTTTTCATTGTCACGGTGTTAGAGCTATTCAAGAAACACAGTCCATTGCACTAAATAATACATTGATATATTAGTATTAGTACATTTAGCTATTAATACAGTTAGCTATTTTCAAAAAATTGGCAGTGGTTTTAAGTATCATAGCTCAGTTGTAGGAGGTGAGCGTTCAGTAATATCAAAACAATTGCCACTGCAGGTGTTGCAAACCTAGAAAGACTGATGTAGGTTTTTCCAAAATCACCAGTGTTTTTGATAAACATTAGCCTTGACCCACTCCCAGAGCCCCTTGAAGCATGCCAGCCTTTCACACCTTGACTTAGATGCTGCTGTCTGGAGCAAGGATCCTTAGCGACCCTGTTACTTTCTGCAAGGATCCCATCAAAAAATCAATGCCTTAGAAACAAATAAGGAAATAAACACACACACCTCCACCCGCCTATTATCTCTCTATCAAGGAAACAGATTGAGTCTCAAGATAGCTTAGTAAGTGTTACACTAAGTTTTAGATCGCTTCCCTGCCTGACATGACAGTCAATAAAATATCAAAAAATATTGTAGCTTCTGCAGTTTGTCTGGCATTGCTTTTGGCCTGATAAACTTGAGGTGTTTTTATTCATTACCCTGTCAGTCAGTCCTTGAAAGCTGAGAGATTTCTAACTTCTCCCTTGAAATGTGTCATGACGGATAGAAGATGACTGTAGGCATTCAAATGGGAAATATGGAGGTAGAATCCTCCTCTTCACCAGTGACCTAAACCAAAGAAAAAAGGGTTTTTACTGAAATAGCCCTTTTGGCACACACTCTGCTAAGGCTGCTCGCCCTCTCCAAAGAACCGTGGCATGGTTGGAGCTGAGAGACCAAGGGTATTGCAAAGTTTGTTTACCCATTTAACAGAATTCTTGTCTTATGATGTGAAAATCCTCCAGAAAATTTACTGTCTGTAAGATAACTAATGCAAATGAAGCGACTGGTGGTGAGAGAGGACACATTTATATCTTTCTATTTAACCACACCAGGAAATTCTGCTGCTCTCAAACTCCCAGTTGGAATTGTTGGTACCTTTTCTGCCTGATACAACTGACATTTTTCCAAATTATTTCAGGGCACAGTGCAGGAGTTAGCATACACAAGGGACAATGCACAATAGGGAATTTCAATGCAGTTACTCTCTTTCAGAAGGTAGGAAAGTTTAATACTATGGATATCGACATTTCAGAGTGGAATGGCCTGGGAACAGTTGTGAACGTACCTAACAAATTACCAACCGACTGACACAGATTTAACCAGCAGTCTCCAATAAGAAGTGCCACAATTTTCTAAGGTTGGAAAGTGTAATTCCCAAAAGAAAGAAATACTATAGGCAGGGATTGGTGCTCATTTAAAGTTTCTTCAGCCTGTTCCAGTTGTGAAGAGCTGTATTTCCTTTAGGACTGTACCCACACTCTTTGGCACGCCCCCAAAACAAACTATTTTCTTGTCATCTTTATAAAGGTTCCATAATTGTGATTCATTATTAAAATAAAAATATCCCCAAAGCCTTCAGAAACTTGTCCAGAAGAGGGCGCCTTGTGCGTAAATGCACTATAAATAGCAAAAATCAAAGGCTGTTGGAGAAAATTTCTCACAGTAAGATCATGAGGCCTTCTTAAAAAGAGATAGATACTAGAAATATCCAAAGATCTATCAAATGTACTATGAGTTTTTTTGAGCCTAATGATTTGTCTCTTGGTTCATATTCACTGCAATTATATAGATTAGGACCCTTCTGAATCTTTTCTTTGCAAAAGCCAAAAGATTACTCATTTCATGCCATACACTAAGAATTTGCAAGTTTTCATCATCTAAGTACACCTTTCATTGTCTTACTGGATTTTTTGCATGAATAGAACTTCTTTATTTAGATACACTTCAGGATCAATCCTTCAAAGTTCCAAAACGCTGGATACTTTTCCTACATTATAAATGTACTGAAATATTATTTTAATCACTACATACAGCCTATTACCATTCTCATTTCTTTATCATCTGATGGCCTCACATGACTTCTAGAACAGAGCCACATTCAACACCTTTTACATGAATTTTTAAGGAACTGAATTTTTAGCTCAGCTATCTGTGTTAGAAAGGCTTGTATGGAACAGTTTTCAGGGCAGGACTAATACAGCAGCAGTACATGACAAATATAGTTGAGCACATTGCTTCAACATTTATTTTGTTGATGTTGTTGAAAATATACATAATATACACAGAAGTGAAAAGATATATGCCACACTGCCATGAAATGAATCAGAGCATTTAATGACACAGAAAATATAGAAAGTCATATTGTAGCTCATGGTTCATGTAATCAGGGTCATCCAGGCACTCAAAACTGAAGATTAAGCTTTTAAAACTACCATAAATGAGTCAGAAACCTTCAATTAGATGCACTAACTTCTTCAATAACATTTGAATGAAAAGTAAGTCTCATTTAATAGTGAAATAGCGGGAGGACTGTGACTGGTGTAATATAGCATAATCGTGAAATATAGGAAAGATAATGACTAGTGCAGCCATTAGCTGAGCGCATTGAATAGCAGTGAGAGAAAGCAATGGCAATAAGGAGCGGCGTCTCACCTTCCTGCAGGGCTTTCCATCATATGATCTCCAAGAATCTCACAAAATAATAGCAGCAATTCACATCACTTCTGGGAGGGAGGCTGCCAGCACAGCAGCACCTGATTATCCTGCTCAGCATTTAGAGCTCTCAAAGCCTGGGACACTGAACTACCCATCCCCTGAATAATCCTAATGCTCCTTCTGGCTGCCATCCCTTTTGTACCTCTCAGGATACATATTGTTGCTTTTCCCCAAGCTTTTCTTTTTAAGGAAGAGAACTGAAACCCTCCCTTCAATCTGTGCCCTTCAGAGCATGAGCTGAAACAAAAAAAAAGATTAGCTATCATAAAAACTTGGGACGGAATAAGAAGGAAAATCACTAAGGAAAAATAAAGTGGCTGTGACTTGACCATGCAATTCTGAGTATCTAAACGATGGATTATTCTACTGTGGTAAGGTTTTTTCAAATCTCTATTGTAAAATTCTGGTTTCTGAGTCAAATTTTAAGTCTGCACGGGGAAATGATACAGTTGCCTGAGTAAAAAAAATGTAATTTATAACTCCAAAGTAACCCCAAACTCAGGGTCTTGTGTGAAAATACAAACCCAGAGCAAGCTCCTTAATGAAAGATTGCATTAAAATTGTATACAGCAATGTTTCAGCTTCCTAATTGGTATGGATATTATCCAGCTCAAAAAGAGTAATTTAAATGATATCTCATCCTGGAGGAACCTGGAGCAGGTTGGCATCCCCTCGATGGACTGCTCATTTCCTCCAGCACTAAAATGCGTGCTGACATGTACTTTCAGAAGCAAACGACCTGAGCTGGGAGCTACTCAAGCTCAGTGATCATTCACATGCATATTCCTTTAATTTAGACATGTTCAAAATGATAAAGTACAGGTACTGTGAAGCAGCGTTACAGCACCAAGTCTCACAATTTACTGTCTGGACACTAATCTAGTTATCGCCCTGGAGTGACAGATGCTATCATGGTTGAGAGGGAAAAAATAAAAAAAGTCTTAAATGTCTACAGTAGATATTCACACAACTGTCTTACGCAAACAAGAAAATATGTATATTTAGAATCTTAATATATTTTCCAACTTGGGACTGTGCAGTTGGATT
This sequence comes from Dasyornis broadbenti, assembly GCA_013397935.1. NCBI lineage: Eukaryota > Metazoa > Chordata > Aves > Passeriformes > Dasyornithidae > Dasyornis > Dasyornis broadbenti. Next base: position 29,288 of record VZRN01001864.1, on the reverse strand, counting down.
TCACATAGACTGATTACAGGATAACAGACTTCCCCTTAATATTTTTATTGTCCTGGTGTTTCTAAATCTATATGTGTACTCCGCAGCCACGCAGACACTTACACATGCTAGCACACAGCTTTGGAGATATAAATATGGCAGAGAGTGTTACCAGTCTGCTGACAATGTATACAGCTAGACAATACACAATCAATTCATGCTTGGTGCGCTTGGCAAATGAGATGCAATTTTTATCCTAAATCAATGGTGAATTAATTGACAAGATGGTAAACAAAGGCTGCATCTAATACATCACTGGACCTCTGTCAGTAGGGGACCTGCAGCTGTGACAAACCCGCTGGTGTTGCACTTCTCCAGGACAAGGTTCTGACCAGGGCATGGGCAAACCTGTCTTGAGGTCCAGCTCACCGTGTGATTGAAGTGTGAAAGGGCAATACGGACCAGGAGGAGGCTTCATGGATTTGGGGGGACAACAGTGTTGGAATCCGGCCCCAACACCTTGATGAGTGCTCAAATTTTAAATACATACATAAACCCATCTGAATTCTTTGAAATGGTATTACATTTTTCCAACAAGGAGCTTACGTGAAATTATTGTAAATTTTACCTTTTTTTCTTTTCCATCTGCTTCCAAAAGAGAAGTCTTTCACAGGTTCCACACAATTCCCAATCAATCACAAAGTTTTCCTGGAAGAATAATTTCTTTTTCTTTTTCTTTCTTAATTTTTTTTTTAATAGGTTACATGCCGAGGTAGCTGAAAGTCATTAGTACAAGTTCTTCTCATAGAAGGAAGGTTGGTACAAATGTTCTGAGACCCAAAACAGAAATAAGATGCTGAAGAAATAAATACCTAGTATTTAATGCAAACCCTTTAAATTAGCCATGAAAAAAGTCAATTGAGTTAGGATGGGAAGGGACAGAAAGGGTTTTGCCTGTTATGGAAACCACTGCAGACATCATAATAAATCTCTCTGCCTTTTCTATCCCTTCTAACACTATTTTTTTTTAAGGTTTTTTTGTTTTGTTTTGTTTTTTTGTTGTTGTTGGGGTTTTTTGGGGGGTGTGGAATTGTTTGGTTTTGGGTGGGTTGGATATTTTCT
>VZRN01001864.1:0-28177 GCA_013397935.1 Dasyornis broadbenti | reverse complement strand
GTTGATTTTTTTTTTTTTTTTTTTTTTTTAATCAAGCATCCCTGGGCAGTTAAACTAACCTATATCCCACTTTTTTCTTTTTGCTTGTGATGAAGAAAAGAGACTTTCCTTCCCCTTTTCCCAGAACTAAGATTTGAGTCCTTGTCAGTTCATCCTCTCCCCTAGGGGAAAATTGTGAGAAGAAGCTATATAATATTGACATAAACTGTAAGGCTACATAAAGTCAAACTCATACCTAGAACATATTTTAGCATCCTTAAACAGCTAAGTCTTTCTTTTAAGTTTCACTTGAATAATGACAAGGAGAGTCTGACAGGAGCAGCAACTTGCTGAGTAAGTGGAGGGGCCAAATTCCCTGTCAGCATTTGAAACAACTTGAAGAATCTGTTGAGGTTAAGGAAAATTTCCAAAATCATCTTGCTTACTTCTGCACTCTTGTCACCTCCTGCTTCTAGAAGAAAAGAGCTGTCTGTTTTGATTAGTGGGTAACACTGATCATCAATATACAGGCTTTAAAAAAAATAAAATAAAAAAATCCATTCACTGAAGACTTAAAATTGTGAAATGAAGGAAATTCAATAGATGATTCAATCTCCTCTAAGAAAGTTTTCCTGATTCTTAGATGAAGGCTGAAGATTCCCCTCATGGAAATGCAGGTTTTCCTTCTGTTTTGAAAACTGACTTAGTAAGTGACTTTCATTAGTCCTTTCTATTGTTTCCTCAATTTTCCTAGTTATAACATAAAACCAATTTGGAATGAGGCAGAAGCAGTTCTATAAAGACTTTGTAGGGTTTCTGTTGATCTAGATTTGGAATTGAGATCTGTCACCCTTCATCTACTGCTCTTCTCCCTCTCCTGAGCTCCCGCAAAGTGTTTGCCATGCTCTGAAAAACAGAATATTCATTTCAGTGGAAAGCAAATCACAAAACTATTAGAGGTGATCCCTTCTGTCAGGATGAGAGAAAATTTCCAGACCTATGTGCTCTGATGAGGATGAAAGAGACACACAGAGACCTACCCCTCTTCCGCATCTGGGTTTATAGAAGGAGCTGCCATGCTGTTTGTTCTCTCCTCTCTATACATAGCCAAAGAGCACTGGTTATTGCAGCCCAACAACGGCATTTTGCCAAAGGCAGCTGAAAGTAAGTCTCATAGTTCCTAATTCTCCTAAGGTTAGCAAACCCCATTCCCAGCTCAACTCTCTGCTTCTGTGACATCTACTCATGCCATGTCCTCCAAGGCACTTGATGAGAAGCACTCCTGGGGTAGTAGCTGGGGCTTCTCAAGCTTCATAATCCATCGTCCTTTCACCACTTGCTGGACATTCTCTGGGATATAGATAAGTAACTGGTCTTCCACTGACAGTGCCAATGTGGTTTGGGAATCACAATCTGGAACTCCTGGAAAAAATATATTACCTCTCAGTGACTTGGAGAAGTTTTACAGAAGTCTGATGAGGAGAGGCTGAGAAAGTTGGGAAAGGGGCTCAGCCTGGAGAAAAGGAGGCTCAGGGGGGAGCTTCTGGCTCTGCACAGCTCCTGACAGGAGGGGGCAGTGAGGTGTGGTCAGGTTCTGCTTCCAGGGAACAAGGGACAGGATGAGAGGAAATGACCTCAAGTTGCACCAGGGAAAGTTTGGATTGGATATTAGGGATACCTTCTTCACTCAGAGAATTTTCAAGCACTTTGAAGAGGCTACCCAGGGAAGTGGTGGAAACACCACCCCTGGAAGTGCTCAAAAAAGATGTAGATGTGGTACATGGTTTAGTGGTGGGCATGGCTGTGTTATGTTAATAGTTGGACTCAACGATCTTAGAGATCTTTTCTAACCTAAATGGTTCTATGATTCTATGATTTCTCACAGAAAATGCGAGCATCACCATGGAAAAAGAAATGTGTCAAGAGATGGGAAACTGGCAGCACTATGTGAACAAAGCTGCAAGTATATGGGTATGGTGTTACTAACATTGCTCTGGTAAAAATGCAAAAAGCAAAGTTCACAGAAATAAAATATTTTGACAATGTGATCATGCTAAAGCAATACTGAGAAGAAATAGGTGGATAGGAAAAGTTCTATACAAACTGTAATGCCTTTAAAAACTCAAAGCTCTGTGCAGCATAACCCAGATTCTCACCTCACTTCAGAGAACTAAAGGAGAGACATCTAAAATTTAGCTGTTACCTTAAAATACCAATACAGATGATATGACTAGAATGCAGGTATCTCAGAAAGTGATCATTTTCACCTATTGTAAGCTGCTGCTTAGATAAACCATTATCTGAAGGTGCTTATACCTGTTAACTGAGCCTGGGTGACCAGGACAGAGTCTGATTTCAAATCTGAAGTTTTAGTTAAGCTGTATAAGATAAATTTTACCATAAGAGTTCATTTCAGTTGGTTATATTAAGGCATCTTCCCACTTTTTTTTTTCTCCCTCACTCACATGTGAATATTTGCTGCAGAGAGCTATAAAACATGACACAGGATCTGCAGAAAGCCTGCTCTCCCCTGAAGCATCAGCTGGAGGCCTGGCAGGATGACAGTCATCATCCCAAATGGGACTAGACATCCTTGTGGGGCAACTGCATTGAGCTTCAAGTGTCACTGTGCTTGACAGATTCTGCATCATGGTTACCGTGTTTTCCAACACCAAGCATTGCAGTTTGCTGCCGGACAAAATGGCAAGTTTTTGCAGCTATTTTTAAAACATGTGAATTTCCAAACTCGAAAGATGGCAGGAAGTTAAGGCCAGACTTTGAAGCCTTACTTTTCTACTTATATGAAGAGTCATTGCCCTGAGCAATTTGATAGAAAGAGGGAGGCAGATAAGCTGGACAAGTCTTCAGAGGTTAATGCTGTGCTCAGTTAAATTTACGCATGGAGCTTTGAAAGTTGTGTTAGTGGCTTGGATAGGCCTCTTAAGGCCAGAAACTCATAGAGCTGGTGATGTGGCATCTAAATAAAGCAGATAGAGTTTCCTCTTTCAGTTCTCAGGGGCAAAAGATACTCAGCTTAGTGTCAATTCAGTATTAACCTCTCAAAGAAGAATAGAGATGACTTCAGAGGTTATATTCCTGGATCAGCTACACTTTCAGTTTCTGATTTAGGTTCTCTCTTCTTGCAATTTCTTGTGATGTGCATGTAGATAAAATACTTAACTATTTCCCAGGTCTATTTTGAAGCTAACTTACTAGCTATTTGTTAAGAGCTTTGAGGCATTTATGATCATAAACTGAAAATTACATTCTCCTACCTTGCTGCTATTAAGGCTTATTATTTTCTTATAGCTCTTCAGCTTGTTTTCTTTTCAGACTATTGAATAGTCTCCTAATAAAGGCAATATAAATGAAAGACACACTGGTGCTGTGCTTCTTTGGTAACATTTACAAAGAAACTGTAACTCACGCTGGTTGAGGTTAAAAAAGAAAAAAATCTTTTCTGTCTTTGTCAAAGAGAAAAGCCATATTTGCATCAAGGCCCTGTCTTTATATGATAGTCAGGTATTTCTGCAACAGGTTGCCCAAAGAAACTCTGGGTGGCCTATCCCTGGGCATGTTAAGGCCAGGTTAGATGGAGCTCTAATCAACCTGAGCTAGTGGAAGGTGTCCCTGCCCATGGCAGGGGGTAGGAACTACATGATCTTTAAAGTCTCTTCCAGCCTAAAAAGTTCCAGGATTCTGTGATCTGCTTTTGTCCCTTGAGAAGTGATTTGCTTTTACATACATTCTCTCTTTCACTCCCTCTCTTCCCTCTTCTCCCTCCCCACCTTTCCCTTCCCCTCCACTCCCTCTCCCACACACATATAGCCATACAAATTCATGGTCTTGGGAAACAAATCCACGAATCAAGTTAAAAACAAACTTTTGACCCCACCACATAATCCTCCTATACATCTCACTGAGGGACCTACAGGGTGGCAAGCAAATATGGAGCTCCCATTTTAGGACTTAGAGACCAGGGTAAATTATATGTTTGACACCTAGATAGTTAACTGTAATTATGTTGGTGTGTTGTACAAAAAGCTCTTTGTCTTCTGCCATCAGCAGGGATCTAGAACCACAGAAATCAACAGGTAGAAGGACAACTTATAAAATGGATGGGTTTTACAGGGTAAAAAGGCTCTTGTCTCTTGGCTAGTCAATTTTCTTCACAGCAAACATTGGAAAACTTCTGAGCTTCCTCCTAAAGAAAAACCAAATCTTGGTGTATTTCTAGGGTTATTTGAGTCCAGGGTACCTTCCTTATTTAATAATCCTATTGATTCAGTTAGAGAGCTGATTTCCCTTATCAGGGTACGAAGACATTTTTGAGCTGTGGGGTTGGAACATATACAGAAGACAGACTGTACCTCTTAAGAGTCATATTTAGATGCATTAAAAATACCCCAACAACAGAAACCAATAATCCATTGTTGAACCAGCCATCTGTGCAGAGCATGGCACGTCCTTGCTATAATGGAGGTATCAAGGAGATCTGCAGCTTCATGAAGGTGAGTGCAGCTTTGTTGCGTGAGGGCGCTTGCCTTGACATGCCTTGGACCTTTGCTACTGAGACTGTTGTCTAGAGTAATAAACTGAACACGACAAAGAATGTTTCCAGGCAATTCACTTGTCTCTACACTAAATTTTTAGGACAGTCTCTAACACATTTTTAATCTATGCCAACAGGCACTTTCCCAAACTATTTCTGGGCATAGAAGAACACCTACAGAAGACTGGAGCCACATCCAACAGGCAGTCTGACTGTCATCACCTGGCTGATCCTGGGAGAAATCACTGATGTAATACAGGTTCCCCCAGGTCAATCGCCATCATAACCAGGGACTGATCTGGGATACATGCAATTATTTGCGCAGATGCTGTTTCACTGTCCAATTTGGAAATCACTTTTTGTCTAGTCCATGCTCCTGGGAATCACTTTTATTCAAGTGAAGAAACCTGAGGCAAAAGGGGGCTAAGGAGTACCTCTGCCTGTCTTTCGTAAAGCTTTGGGATGCTGTCCTTGACCAGTGCAGATTAGTGTGCCAATGTAGTTAGGGACAGTTGCACCAGATGAAACACCAGTATTTCAGGAGGTTCTAAATATTGCGGGTGGCACATGGATCAGACTCCAAAAGGAAGAGAAGGCTTACCCAACCAGAAGCATTCCTTCTGAATGCTGGCTAACAATCTCTGGTGTGTTGGTGGCTGGCAGCATGAAGTGGTCAGTTCCCTTTGACCAGCTCTAAGACAAACTGGACTTGAGAGAGAGGAGAGACACTGTTTGCTAAAACACTGCCAGTTCAACTTAAGCAAGACTGCCTGCCCTTGTGTGGTGTATTGCCTGAACCTGAACATGGTCAGAAACAACCTGTTGTCCATGGCCACCTGCCCCATCCTCTGTCCTTTCTTTCAAACGTGATTCAATAGCTTATTTCACCCCAGTTTCTGCAGTCCAGTGATCATCAAGTCTTCAGCCTGGTTGTCTGTACTGATCACATTGCTTCTGTCTAAAGCAGTAGAGTGACACGGTAAAGCTTCATTTCTAAAGTCTGAAAAGCTCAAGCACTTGGGTGAAACTAGGATGCTCCTATATCATGCAGCAATAATAAAACATCACTGCATTCTTTTATTATCTGTCCCAGGAGGCTGTCGTAAGTAGCAGGCGTGGTAGCCCATAAGTGGGTTTAGATTAAACAAAAAAAAAAAAAAAAAAGCACAAAGCGAAAAAAAAAAAACAACAAAACCCCCCCAAAAAACTTAATGAAAACTGACAGAGTAATTCCCCTTCTTCAAGGGCAGGAGAGCAGGAGACTGATATACACGCAGTTCCTCCTTTTCAGAGGGCAATAAACTCAAAGTTGGCAGCTGCAAAAAACAGGCTTTCTTTATTTTGCAATTTTAGAGTTCTTGGGCCACAATAAACTGGCAGTTTCAAGTCTTCTATATGTTCTTTAGTAACAATAAAACATATCTCTAGCCTCTCATAAGGATAACAATAGGAATTCCTAAGCTCTCTAGACAAGCCAGCATAAAAGATTTTTCTTCCTGTAACAGTTCTGAAGTAATAAAAGACACCTTTATCAATACTGTGTGTGACAGCAGAAGACACATATCCCAGGCTGCCTTTTATGCAGATGATGTTCACTGCTCAAAATGGCCCAGAGGCTGGAACCAGCATGGATGGACAGTAGTCATAGACACTGGCCAGACCTCTGGGTTTCCTGACACTGCTTTGATGATGTCAGATAGTAGTATGTTCTAACTGGTAATCAAATATTCTTTGGCTACTACAGTCATGAATGCCTTCAATAATTAAAATGTATCAGACACAGAGTATTTTTTTCTTTCTGTTTCTGTGAAATATGTTTTACTTTTGCTTTGTGATCAGTTTGTCTCAGCCTGTCAGCAGTTTATGATCCCACCTAGTGTTTAACGTTCATACTTTGTTAAACAAAGAACATCTCAAAAATCCAATTTTCAAGACTGAGGTAAATAAAACAAAAAACCAGAAAACACATTGCTTGCAATCACTTGCCCATAAGGCTGGATGAAGAGGGCACTGGCATAGCTTAAATTGTGGTGCTTGGAGAAACCAAAGACTTTCACCCAGAAAATTCTGTGCTTCATTGCAACAGTTTAGACTTGCATGTAAGTCACAAGAAATTCTGTTTCAGGATGGCACATGTTGGTAGTTAAAAGTTATGTTACCTTTCCATAGGAATTATTATTAACAACAGCAGCAAGAAAACCGTATAATGCCACATCCAAAATGGGAGGCTTCTAATATTATGACCTGAACATTTGCATTTTAATTGCACAGACAAGTGAATCAGATTTAGTATGTAATTGAATATATTGTCTATTAGTAACAACACAGGTAAAACTTGGTCTTAATTTCATGCTATTATACCAGAGTAAATCTCACAGTCTTTATTTAAATTTCAATTCATTCAATGATTTCCTAAAATAAATGACCCATGAAAGCTTTTTTTTTTATTGTTTTCCACTCATTGTATTTGTTGGATTTTTTTTAAAAAATTGAAACTAATCATCTGAAATTTTATTTACTTTAGTATTGTAACTATATTTTGCATGCCCTCCAGCTATGGTAAATCAGAAAATTAGTGTTGAACTATAGAGGCTGGAGAATAAACCACGGACAAATAGCATAAAACACCCACATGAGTACTATGTAAAATATCTTTCCAGTGAGCCTCTTCCCAGGGAACCGGAGAATCTTCTTAGCAAGTCCCTTATGTTTTCACTCACATATCAATATTTACTTTTCGTAGGAAGATGCATTTTCCCTATTTGAAGTAATGTTTTTATGGTTTGTCATTAATCTTATAAAGAAAACACTCTTATGAACCTGTTTCTGACACGTCAACATCCCAGTCTTTCAGAAGTAGGACACAATAGCTTTCCTGCCATCTAAGGATCAGATTTTTTGCAGAGCCAAGGGCAATTGATTTTGGTTTCTGTACTGAGGAAAAAAAAATCAGGCAGCAGAGACCAGCTGTGATGCTACTGGTTATGTATGATGCCACATCCCCTTAAACACTTAGAACCTGAAAAAAACATGCCTCTTAAATTTGTTTAGGACTAGCTGATGTATATGAAATACTTGTTTTCTTCTGCTTCTAGCAATAGTGTTTGGAAAGAAAAAGCTGTACATCTACAGCAAATTCATTTACTTTTTTTTCTGAAAGATCAACATCACCCATTAAGTAAAAAAATTAAAATTAAAGAATCCACTCCTCTTTCTATGATTCTTTGTCTAAATGAACTGTCAACATCATGCCCTAACAATAGGCAGAAAAATCTCAATCACAATTTTATGTTGCGACTTCCAAAGAAGTACTGAAAGTGGATAGATGTGACTGTTGTCAAGAAGGCTTTGAGGAAATGAGCCAACATGCATTGCAGAACTCAGTTCAGTTTTGCCCTTCACTGTCTTCGTGTGTTGAATGATGTGCAGCTGACACAACAGAAGGAAGAGGTAACACCCAGAGGGACTTGGCAAACTTGAAAAATGGACAAGAACTTCATGAAGTTCAACAAGTGAAAGCAAGGTGCTGGCTGAGGCAATCCCAGGTATCAACACGCACTGGAACAACTCACAGCGAGCAGCCCTGCTGAGAGGTACTTGTGGGTGTGGAGGATGGTCAGAGCTAGATGTGCCCTGGCCCTGAAATCACCCTTGTGTGGGGCTGATCCCACAGTGATGGCAGCAGGGGATGGGGGGATTCGGCCCCTCTGCCCTGCTCAGGTGAAATCCCACCTGCAGTGATGTATCCAGCCCTGTGGTTCTCAATGCAAGAAATACATGGACCTCTTAGAGCAGGTCCAGAAGAGGCCATGAACATGATTCAAAGACTGGAGAACCTCTCCTATGAAGACAGGCTCAGAGAGCTGGGGGTGTCCAGCCTGGAGAAGAGAAAGCTTAGGGGAGAACTGAAAGCCCCTTTCAGTGGCTGAAGTGGGCTTATAAAAAGGGTGGACAGGAACTTTTTGTACAGGCAGGTGGTCACAGAACAAGGGGTAGTGGTTTTAAACTGAAAACGACAGGTTCAGATGGGCTATAAGAAGATTCTTTACTCAAAAGGGGATGAAACAATGGAACAGGTTTCCCAGAACAGTTAAGGATACCCTAGCCCTGAAAGCGTTCAAGGCCAAGCTGGATGGTGCTTGGAGCAATGGGATCTGGTGAGTGACATCCCTGTCCATGACGGGAGTGTTGGAACTGCATGAGCTTTAATGTCCCTTCCAACCCAAATCAATCTAGCATTCTCTGTGTCTATAGATGGAGGAAGGGCTGAATGGAAAGAACACTGAAATACCTGATAGAGCTGCAGTAGATGTCCACTTATAGTCAAATGGGAAGCACTTAAATTTTGTTAATCACCAATGGATTGAATCACAGAACAACAGAATGATTTAGGGTGGAAGAAACCACTGGGGATCATCTGGTCATACCCTCTGCTCAAAGCAATTATGCCTGTTATCCATCTACCTATCCTCACATACATAAAAATTTCTTTTCCTCTCTGTCCATTCATTATGTGTGCAAACAAACACACACAGAGAGTTTCTAGAAGACCAAGAAATGAAACAGACTCTCAGAAACTAAAAAAAAAAAAAAATTTAATATCCTGGCCTTTACCTCTATTGATTAAATATCCAGATTAGATGGCTTAATTAGATAGTGTAGTTGTTCTGTGTGCAAACTGGGAAATATCACATGGTCTGCAAAGATCATCATTAAGTAAATCTTCCTGCTTTATCCTTCTAAATGAATGTATGGTTTATATAAATGGTTCACAGAGAGAAATTTGTTAATTATTCATGTGGGAGATTTTTGACAATCCCTGTGGCAATGAGGTTCAGAACAACCAATAAACTGCAAAGGCACGTATTTTAAATACAGTAATGAAGTAATAGAATCATTCATTTGGAAAAACAGGAATTCACTACCTTAAATCTTGATATAAGAACTTCTAGATATTTTCAGAGAGAGATTCTGTAATCCTTTCAAGAGCTGTGGTCATGATGCAACCTTTACCAGAAAATGCTCCCAGCCCCATTTTACTGAATCACTTGAGCTAGATTACTAGAAGAAACCCTCCTGGCTTTGAAATCTATTCATCCATGAATATTCTTCAACAGTGGAGGTCAGCAGCCACTCAGAACATAGAACCTAATTGCAAATTTTAGATAAAAGCCCTTCCCCCACTATGTCATGCTCTGGTGATCTAATGTAATAGATTCACGTTCAGTAATGAAGTTTCTTCCCATGACAGTGAACTATGTAGTTATTCCACAGACCTTGAAAAAATTTACCATCAGCCTTACAAATGAGGGTGGCAGATTTGTACCATGCCTTATCCTCTACATCTAATGTTGTTTAAAAATACCAGATGTGAAATTGTGCTTCTGCCTCTTAAAGTAAAATTCTCCATTCTAAGAAAAATAATTAAACTAAAAAAAAACCACAGAGAGAACAAAACCCCCCAAAACAGTTCCCAAAAAAATAACTTCTACAAAATGCAAAATGAAAAGGCTGATATGCTGCTAACTTTATTGACACTGAATAATCATTCTGTTTGTTAATACTTCCTCATGCATGTCTATACTTGGATCTGAATTTACATCCTGCCTTGATTCTGTGCGCAGCTCACTCTCAGAAACTGGAACATCACTGGTGTCCAGTCAGCACAGTGCACTCCCTCTGTCCTCACAGCAGTGTTGTGTGATCACAGTTCAGCTGGAACTTTTCTGACAAAAGTTTGATATTGCCCAGGGAAAGAGTAAGTTTTATTTCAGGCTCACAGAGATCATGTTGCCTTACTTTGGACAGAGTAATTCAAGCCATGGTCATCTGTCACTATTATATGAAAAAGCACTGCTGGATCAGGGTGAAAATCAGTGGCTATATCTGCCTGGATACACATTTCAGTGATTCACTTCAAGTGGCATGCAATTTGCACCCAAACTGGATATACCATTGTGCAGAATAAACTGATTCTTTCTAGCTAACCTTCCACTTATTCTCTTTTTCCTCAGTAAATTACTGATAAGGTTTTTTGCCTATCTTTCAAAACAGATGAGATCAAATACAGAAGAGAAACAGAGGAAAGAAAGTTCAAGATAAGGGAAAATGGCTAAATCCAGCCCTATGGCAAGTAATTCCCTCAAGGTACATCCACTTCAGGCGTTATCTATCTCCATTTAGCAATGGAAAAGTTGTCACTTGGAAGAGTGTTTAAAAAAGTAATGATAATTCAATAGACAGATGAGGAAGAGCCATGGAGGAATTCTCCCTTACCTGGAGAAGCCATTTATTCCAGTAGAAAATCCGAACAGATCTGACATAGCTGCATTCTGCACAAAATACATGCTGGTACAAATAACCATGCAGCACCAAGTAACAGTGCCTTGGAGCAGCAGGAACTCACAAGAGATTTCTGCACTGATAGATGGAAATGCCACAGTGAAGTCATAATTACAGCTATGGACAGGAATACATTATAATTAACAAAATTGTGTGTGGTCTTCAGAGCTCTGCCTATGTTTTTGGAACTGTGCAGATTTTTTAACTGACCACATAAGCTCATTATCCACAATTGCATGAAGAATTTTCATCCTCATTGTGTATCAACTAGTTTTCTTAATTTATGTCCACAAGGACTTCAGATCTCCTCCTTAATTTATTCAGCAAATTACACATCTTTTAGAGAAGATGTATTGAATCTAAGGGTCTGAGATGTGATTGATCCTAATGTAGAGGCAATATGTTATCATGTTGCAGCAATGTCTGACAGGCATTTATTATGGATTTTAAAAGGATAAGGGGTCTCACACAATAGCTACAGAAGTCTGTGAAATCCCTAAAGGTCATGTCCAGAGAAGAAATGTAACCTAGAAAAAGCCATTCTAATATTAATAAAATAGTGATCTGTTCCAGAATAGAAAAGACCAGATATGGCCTGATCCAAGGCTCACTAAACAGGATGGGAGTCAGACAATTAAGAATTTATATTAACAACATAAGAAGGGCAGCAAAGGGATTCAATTATTAGGCTTAATTGGTTAGGGAATATCAGAAAGTGCTGTATTGCATTTTATTGGGGATAGCATTAAATAAACATTAAGAAAAATATATTCAGATGAGAATCCAGAGGGTAAGAAAAATAGCTTATCTGGTGAATTGCAAGACAGTGATTAGTAGTTCATGTAGATTCCAGGGGCCATTAGCCCGAGTAACATGTTAGCTTTCCATTTCAGACGATTAGATTTTGCTTAGTGAAAGTGTCAATATTTTTATCCATTAGTTATAACATTTCTTTTAGTCCTTCTGCTAAGATAGGTAGTTTTAATCTTTTCTGTAATAGTAAATAAATAGTAAGTAAAGACAAATGCATGGTGTGTAAAAATATACTAGAAAATGCTGTATCACCTCTACAGGAACTGACCATATTTGGATTACTGAAATGTAGCCTGAATCCTGGGTTGCTTTTCTGTGTTTCTATATTCTAAAGAGAAAGCTGCATTTCAGTTATACGTGAGATTATTATTATCAGATGGGCGTATTTCGTATGTCACTTGTTCACCACAGGTCTTGAGATAATAAGCTTTCAACTGTGATTTAAGTAATATTTTGAGTCACCGAGAAATTTTCAAACAGTTTGAAAGACTCTGTAAATGATATTTAAGGATTTCAAAGCCAACTTAAAGATGCACATGTAAAGAACCCATTCATCTTTGGGTATCAACGGTTTCAGATCTTCTGAGCAGCATTAAGATCTCACTGTTTATTCAAAACATGTTTTTAAATAAAACCACACTTCATAGACTGCAATGTGCATTAATTAAATCACAGCCTTGTTTCCGCTCTACATAACTCGTGCTGATTTGTCTTCTCTCTTCTCATGCCTGAAATAAGTAAGCTGCCAGAAGCTTTTCAATGCTGGTGCTAGGGCTGAGCTGGCTGCCTTAGGAGTGGAACAGATGAGGAGTGCTCAAACCCCCATCCTGCCAATGTGGTGTGTGAATGGTATCTCCACCTCTAGAGGCAAAACACCTCCGGGTTACAGCTGGACAAAATCTAATATCAGGGGGCAACATGGGTCCAGCTTCAGCAATAGTCTCACCTGGGTTTTTACCAACGAGGGACATAAATTTGTTTGAAAGCCAATAGGAATTTTCACTCCAGTGTTTAGGTTTCTGAACCCATTAGTTATCTGAAGCGACTGCTTCTGAAACTTTTTAAAATTTTTTTGTTGTTAAAGTGCTTTACCAGCGATGCCACAGAATATCTTAAAGAGCTGAAAGATCTGTTCCCTGAACTCTTCCACATGTTTTGAATACAACAAGAATTTAAATAATCAGTAGTCAGTCTTTCTAATCTGGTGCTTATATGTGATACAAAGATCATCCAAAGGTAGTATCAAGGGATATCTCTAAAGACTGACCAAAACTAGCACATAATGGCTAGTTCCTAAATGTTTATGCTACTTTTTGTAGGGCTTTTACCTCCTCCACAAGTACATCCCTTGAAAATCAGTAGCACCATTCAATGACTGAGATGTAGCTCAAGCCAAAAATCCATGAGCAGAGAATTAAGTGACAATCATATAAACCTACACCACAGTCATCAGTAAATGTGCAAAAAATTCAAAAGCGATACACAAAAAAAGTGCTGTGCCAAAGGCTTTATTCAGTATCTAATGGGAAAACCCCTCTGGCCACTTATTGAATTTTATTACTGTAGAAGGGCTTATTCACTGCATTATGCTTTGACTCCTCAGAAAACCTGTTTCTGTCAGGTTACTGAACTGGCCACCATGCTGCTAAATCATTTAATGTGCTCAGTTTTACTCTTGAAGTAAGTGAGGTAAAGTTCCACAGGGCATGAAACAAACACAGCAGTAGCACTTCAGCTTTAATAGTGTCTGACACCCAGCCCAGCTTGCCACCCGTTCTTCACAGCTGGAACACAGCTGGTCCAGAAGGAAAGGCAGGACGGGATATTCTTAGGCTGAGGCAACAGCAGCTCTCCCAGGAACCTGTCAAAGCGAGCACTGGGATTGCTGTCGGACACGATCTCATTCAAGATGACACTGGACAAGTCTGAAAGATGAAAGCATACAGACTTAGCTAAACTTTTATACAGCTGCTCTCTGATGTTTAGGGAAAAGCCAAGACCAGCTCAGTAACACCCTGGCTGTACACATCACCAGCTCCCTAGGAGCCGAGAGTTTACTTTAAGCTCTGATTTGATTCATATAAACTGCTTGAAGCCAATTAGCACAATGTAATCACAGTAGTGGTGGTAGTGCTCTACCTCCAGCAATGTGTGCTGACAGCTTGCTAAAGGGTTACAGGAAGGAAGGAAACCTTGGTTTAAATTCAGGTCAACTTCTTAGCATCCAGCACCGTGGGCTGTGCTTCAGCGGGGTGCAGTGCTGATATAAGAATTCACCTGCTTTGATGTCCACGTTGCACAGGTATTAACAGACTGAGGAGCTGTTAAAAAAACAAAGAAAAAAAAAGCAGAGAAAAGAAAAAAAAATGTGGTTTATTGGGATCTATGCACAGGGTAAAGCTCGCATGGGGACTCAGATAGGTTGTTTAGCTGTCTCTGCTGGAGTCAGTTTCCATGGCAAGCATCCTTGAAATAGCATCTTCAGCTGGATGGGGCAAAACTCCTCAGTTCTTACATCCAGGGGTTCCACGGCACTGCACGACTCCCCCCGGACACGGACGATCCATCTTTATACATAATCTTATACCAATATAAAAAGTCTCCTAAATTTGTTAGCCATGTACAGAGCACTGCCTTATGTGGCCATTCCTCCACCTGCCAAAACAGCCTCTGCTGCTGACTTAGAAATGTCTTATCTAACTTCACTTTGGCCACTTTTGCATCAGGAAAAGATTGCATATGCCTGTTCCTTCATTTTTGGAGGACTGTGAACCATTTCCCAATTCCAGAGTCTCTCATGTCATTTAAAAACTGTTGCACTATGCTAACTTGTGTAGGAACAACTACAAATCCAATGACACCCAGACTGAAACACAAAACCAAAATGCACTGACTTCATCCACCCAGCAGGCTGAACTGCTCTGTGCTCCATCTGTCCCCTTCTTCTTTTGATATTGATCTCATTTTAAGTGTTCTGTTGTGTACCTCATTCCTTCTTCAGCCCAAATCCTCCACCTACATGTGAACCTCCAAAAACATACTTCAAATATAGTTGCTCTACATAAAATTACAGTCCTGTTCCAGAAAGCTTCACTTACTCTTTTAGCGGTGTGTTAGTTAAAGAAATGCAGTCCCTATAGTCTAGACAGACAATTAACCTTGGTAACCCCAGAAATGCATGGTTAGTATTCCCCTGCACGAACCAAGAATAACTTAATTAGAAGTCCAGCCTAGGAAGTGGCTGCCTACCGGTAACAATGTTAGTTCTTCTCCATGGTATTTCATACAAAGTCTGTCTCAAAATAGTCTACAGAGTAAAAATATACCTATATATCCCAAAGGAAAAGAGAAATTATTAGGTTTAAGTAATGATGAAAAGACATACTGAAATGAGGTTTGAGATAGATGAGCAAGCTGATGTGAGGGAAACATGTGAAGAATATTTTCATATGGCATAGACTGGAGAAAAAGAAACTTATGGAAATATTTTTTTACTTTTTACTATTAGAGCCCAAACTTATGAAACTGTTCAAATATATCTGCAAATATTTAATTCCTAATTAATTAATTCGGTTTTATCTGTCTCCTTCACCATGAATTTTCCTTAAATATGGATGTCCTTCACAGGTATTTGTCTAGAAATATTACTGAAAAATGCTTTAATTATCATCAAATGTTATAGATTTGTCTTCAAAGTCACATATTCACATCCCACTTAATTTACCGTACAAACTGAGTCCTTATTCCTCCTACATTTCATATACTGAAACAGTAAGGTATATCTAGAGGCTTATTCAGGTCTTCATCAAGTTCATATCCCTTGTTCGGGTTTGTGTGGCCAGATTTCAGTAGTGGGAGGGGTACAGGGGTAGCTTCTGTGAAAAGCTGCCAGAAGATTCCCCCATGTCCAAGAGATCCAATGTCAGCTGGATCCAAGATAGGCCCTGTGCTGGCCTAACCCAAGCCTATCAGTGATGGTGGTAACACCTCTGTGGCAACAGATTTAAGGAAAACAAGTTAATTGTGCGGATCTAGTTGTGCTCAGAGAAAAGCTGGGTGAGGATGTGAGAAGAACAGCCCTGCAGACACTCAGGGCAGTGCAGGAGTGGGGGCAGGAGCTGCTCCAGGCTCTGGAGCTGAGATTCCCCTGCAGCCCCTGGTGCAGCCCATGGTGAGGCAGCTGTGTCCCTGCAGCCCAGGGAGGGCACGGGGGAGCAGAGATCCACCTGCAGCCTCTTCCAGAGATCCATGCCAGAGCAAGGGGATGCCCAAAGGAGGGCTCTGAGCCTGGAGAAGTGGGAGCAGGGTCCTGACAGGAACCTGCAGACCCACGGAGGGAGGAGCCCAGGCTGGAGCAGTTTTGCTGGCAGGACTTGTGACTCCATGGGGGACACCAGAGCAGGCTGTTCCTGAAGGACTGACCCTGTGGAGAAGTGACCCACGTTGGAGCAGTTCATGAGGAGCTGCAGATTTTGGGGAGAGCTCTGGCTGAAGTCTGTGGAGGACTGTCTGCTGTGGGAGGGACCCTACAGGAGCAGGGGAAGGATTCCTCTCTCTGGGCAGCAGCAGGAACAACATGGGATGAGCTCACCATAACCCCCATTCCTATCTCCCTGCACAGCTAAGGGGGAAGAGCTAGAGACCAGGAAGGAGGGAGCTGTGGTGAAAGATGTTTTTATGATTTGTTTTACTTTTTATTATCCTGTTCTGATTTTCATTGGAATTCAATTAATATCCCCAAGTTGTGTTTGGTTTGCCCATAATGGTAATCGGTTTGTCATCTCTCCCTGTTCCTACCTGAACCCATGAACCTTTTGTCACACTTTCCCTGCCCTGCTCACTTGCAGAGGGGGTGAGAGAGTGGCTTTGGTAGACACCTGGCATCCAGCCAAGGTAAACCCACTACAATCCTTTAAAACTGATAAAAATCAAAGTTTGTCATATAGGTATTTGAAGTAGGTAGATCTGCATAAAATGTTCAAATGTTTTCCCCAACAAATAAACTCCATGCATTATATGAGTTAACCTCCATAGCTTAGACATCACACATCCTGGAAACAACCGCTAAAAACTGAAGCACATTTTCAAAACGCTGTGCAAATTATTTGTAGAAAATGCAGAGAACAAAAAGGAACCTCCAAATCCACAGTTAGCCAATGAATATAGTTCTCATTGGATATACTGGATGCTATCTGTCAGTACTTTGTGATGAACAGCAATTACCTATAATCATTAATACAACGCTTATTAAGATACCTTTAAAAGTATACTTGATGTACTGAGTGTAAATTGAATCACATATTAGATGAATACACCTAAGATGTCCAACTATCCATTTGCAGCCACCCTGACAGCAAGAAAAGAGATTAAACACATGGAACACATCAAGAGAAGGATGATGAGACGTGATACAAACCCTGAGCCTTTGAAACCATGCTTTTCTCGCTTCATTAAAGTCTGACCAAATTCTGCACAATGCATGAGAAGGTGAGACGCTGTGAAAGTAAGTCTAACGCACCCAACTTCATGTTAGTTTGCCTCGTGCAAGATTTGAACATAATGCACTTTGTCCAATTCATTCAGAAATGTGAGTACCCTTCACGCTGCAGAAACTAATTTTTACTCTCAGGCAGGTCATAAACAAGCAAATTATTTATTGAAAACCTAATCAGCAGTTGGGCGTGATACTTCAATTTCTGATCTTTCAATGAAATGTTGTCTGTTTTACTCTGTCAACACTTGCGAAAAGCACTTAGGACACTCTGACATGTATCTATACAAAAAGGTGAAGAATATCCTAATCCATGTTACAGATCTGCATTTATCTAATTTTCTAGGGAGACTATTACCAGCTAGTACCATAAAAAAGTACAAGCCAAGCATTCAGTAGCTGTGATTTTGACTTACAAGTCTGCTTTTTAACATAAAAGGCCCCTTTTTTCTTGAGATATTTAGGTGTCAGTCTGGCACAAGTCCAAACACTTCTCTGTACAACGCTGAAAAAATTCAATCTGAAGCTGAGATCTTCTTCTCAGCATTTGATTTCAGGAATTTCATGGTATAGAGAGCACGATTAAGAGATCTGAATTTCATCAGCTGCAATTTGAGATGCGGTATTAAATGTTACTGTAATTCACTATGAGTTGATTTTCAGGCTTAGGGTGCAAACATTCTAAGGTGTACATCCTTAGGATTAATGATGCAAATGATTTAAGATCATTACAAGAGAGATAAATGCATGGGAATGCCTGGGACCCAAGTGGCTTTTCTGAAGACAGCTTCATGTTCTATTGTCACTTAGGAATTTTTCCCATCACAAGATCATTTAGCCAGTGCAGTTCAAGGCTTGCCTAAGGCACCTTTACTTAAAGTTCCAAATGCCTCCCAGAAAAGGGGATTACTGATTAATTGCAAAATTTTGTTCATTTCGTTATTATCCTGTCACAGACACTTAAAACCAGATCAGAAATGTTTACCATAAAAATCTAACAAAAAAACCTGCATTTGACAGTAGCCAGGAACAAGCATTCAGGAAAAGATGGTAAAAATGAGGCAACCTGTGTCTCCTTGCAGCTTCCAGAAATCTGCTTTGCAGTGAGTTCCTGACCCTGGATTTAACATGCTGATTTTTTTTTTTTAACAGAACTTTTCTCTATTAATTTGTCTAATGCAGTAGAAGCTACGCAGTATCCCAAATGAACAGAATAAAAATGAAATTTTCAATTTTTCTCAACATGCTAAGCAATAGCTCCAACTCCAAATAATCACTATAATCGTAAAGAATTGCAAAACAACTGGAACAAGGGATTAATTTTTTGAAGGCAAATGCTTTCAGGAATGGCAAAAGATGCAGCTCTGCTGCTGTCAGGTGTCTTTTCTCCCCATTTTTTTTGTATAGGCTCTGACACCATGCATCACTATAACAGTTACTTAACAGACATCACTTCCCTTTACAAAGTAAGGGAAATATTGTGCATCATGCAGGATATAATCCAACATCTGGTTTTGGGCAACAAAAAAAAAAGTGGGAGCAGCAGAAATATAACGAGAACTCCTAGATCCCATCATTATTTTGTTGGTTTATGCTGGTATATACATTTTTAATAGAAATTTTGTTTGGTTGGTTTTTTCCTGAGGTTGAAAACATATAAACCGAAAATACTTTTAGATTGACTTACTTTTCACAGTAGAAATTGTCTCTATGCATGAATTATGTTATCTTACAGCTGTGACGGAGCTTAAGTACTGCAAAAGAGATCAGACACTTGTACCAGCATCTGGGAGAGCCCAAGTGAGAAAAAAATATTACTTAAAAGGAGAAAACTTGGCCAATATTACAGCTAAAAAGCACAAGGAAAAAAGTAAATCATACTGTCTCACTAAGCTAACAATCATAGCAAGCAGCCTTTCCTATTATTTTTGTTTGTTTGGGGTTTTTTTTATTGTTTTATAGGGGGATGTGGGGGGTTGGTTTGCTTGTTTGGTCGTTTTTTGTGGTTTTGTTTGTTTGTTTTTGGGGTTTTTTGTTTGTTTGTTTTTTGGTTTGTTTTGGTTTTTGGTTTTGTTCTGTTTTGTTTTATTTGTTGGTTTGGTTTTTGTTTTTGTGGGAGGTTCACAGTTATTTCCCGGAACATTTTACTGTGGGAGTTTAAACCTGTTAGAAAAAAACAAAACAAAACAACCATTTTGCTCTCCTCTTGTAGATATCTAAATGTAATTTGGATGTCTAAGCTGCCCCCACAGTTCGATCTGTTGCAATACAATTCCTGCTGACATTAGACCTATGGACAGAAATATATCCCTGCTTTAAGGTAGGTTTCAGCTCCCTTCCTAGAATCTAATGCCTGCAGTAACTTGGTCTCCATTGACTCCTGTGGGATTTCAGAACCTAACTGAATCCAAGCACTAATTAAGGTGTTTTAATCTGCAGCTAAATCCCACTATTGAAGCTCAATTTATTTGTTAGCATCTTAGAATCACAGAATTGTTAAGGTTGGTAAAGACCTTTATGATCACTGCTTTAAACTGAAAGAGAGTAGGTTTAGATTCGCTATTAGGAAGAAATTCTTGGCTGTGAGGGTGGTGAGGCCCTGACACAGGCTGTTCAGAAAAGCTGGATGCCTCATCCCTGGGAGTGTTCAAGGCCAGGCTGGACAGAGCTTAGAGCAACCTGGGATAGCGGAAGGTGACCCTGCCCATGGCTGTGGGTTGGAACTGGAGGAGCTGTACGGGCTCTTCCAATTATGTATGATTGGATTCTATGATTCTATGATATTGGTCCTATGATCATCAAGTCCAGCCATCAACCCAGCATCCTCATCAAATATCAAGTCCTTTGAGATAGCTCAGCTTTGCTTCCTGATCAGCTGAGGAGCTGAAGAGACATAGCTCCTATACCAAATCTACAAGTGTCCTGTGAGCACCTCAAACACCCTATACATCTCAATAAAACACTGAGTGTTTTGCCACCTGTTCTGAGCACTAAGTATCAACATGGAAAGCAGCCTGATGTCCTGCCATGGAAAGCATGGTAGGATGTCACAGAAAATCAGAGCAGTGGGAAATGCAGGAGTTAAAATGACAAAACAGGCTCATCTCAGGTGAGTTATTCATAGCATCACATTCTGAGGTCATCATACTTCGCCCATTCGTTTATGATTAAAAAAACAGAACAGAAAAAGGTGTTGAAAAAGCCTAGGAGCAGGTGATAAAGAAGGCACATACAGCTGACTTGGAAGGGTGTGCACGTAGATCTTCCAAAGACTGGAACATGAAAAGGTCCTACAATTTACGTGATCACTCCATTTGGGTTATCTCTAGGGTGTAGGCCAGGCTGTAAATAAGATAAACAATAAAACTTTCCAGGCTTTGCAAAAAACCCGCCATATCTACTTTTATGGTTTCTATTCCATTGCTTTCTTCTGCACCCCTTACCAGGGATTACTCTACCTAATAAATTTCATGTAGTCATAGCAATGTTTGCAATTTAAAAATTTAACAGATTTGAGCCACAGCTGCACTATCCTGGCAAGGCAGACCAGCTTTGGGTAACAAGATTTATTTTCCTTGTGTGCTGCCAAGTCAACCTGAAGACAATGTTAATAGAAAAGGTCATAGACTGATAAGCTGACATGTCTTTAATTCTTCAGGACAAATCCGTGGATGGAGAATTGAAATGCTACTCTGCAGCTCCTCAGGGGCAGAGGCATTAAAGTTAAATGTTACAGATGTGAAGGAATGGCAGCAAGCATGTTTGGTTTGCAAAAGATCTTATGGCTGTGGTGGTGGGAATGCAGGAGACACCACCAGAATTTATTTTCTGGGCTAAAGGATATTTTAAGGACACACTGCAACCACCTCAACATAGTGCAAATCCATCTGCCAGGGTCTAATTAGTGATTAAGAACGGCACAGTCTGCAGGTAGAACAGATAATTTTAAAAGGAAGATCTATTTTCTCTATCTGTGCGAACACAGACTTTGCAATATGCAGAGCAGAGGGGATAAAAGAAAATGGAAAGATATTCCTGATGTTAGTTGCTTGTCTAATGTTCCAAAATTCACCAATTTGAATGTAAAATCTGGTTTTGCCCATAGTGGTGACACAGTATTGAACTGGGATAGGGAAGTGCCAAGGACCACAACAGAGTCATCTCTGTTGTTAAACAGTTGGAAGAGACCTTGGTGTAACCCACACTCTGCTAAACAATTTATGGATATGATGTGTAATTTTGGACAAACCAGTATCTGCTTTTAAGAACCAATTTTGATAGGACAAAGAGGAATGTTTTTAAGCTTAAAGAGAGAAGGTTTAGATTGGCTATGAGGAAGAAATTTTTCCCTGGAAGGGGAGTGAGGCCCTGGCACAGGTTGCCCAGAGAAGCTGTGTCTGCCCCATCCCTGGAAGGTTCAAGGCCAGGTTGAACAGGGCTCTCAGCCACATTGTCTAGGGGAAGATGTCTGTACCCATGGTAGGGGGTTTCAAACTGAAGATCTTTAAGGACTCTGCCAAACCAAATCATTCAGTGATTCTCTGATTTTAGACTTATTTGGAGCATAATAGAGGTTTATAGGATGAAAGCAGATGGTCTTACTACAGCTGATGTTAGCAAGAGAACAATCCTGGTTTGGTTTAACTTACTATTCCAGACACAGAAAGCGGCATAATGGACCATCATTCTCTCTTCAGATTGTTCATCTATAGAGTTTTCAGATTAAGGTTGCAAAAACAGCAAAAGAAACCTATATTTGGTCTTTCTCCAGACTGGTGAAAAATGAACTAAGGCTTTGCTTCTTTTCCCATGGAGATGAACCGGAATCTGCCACACTCACCCTTTTGGTTTTGTCTTCTCTTCAGGTGAACACCTGGTGGCTCAAATGCTGTATATCTTTAGAGAATATTAAAATTTAGCATGAGCAAGAACAGCCCTTTTTGACCACACATTGAATAGGATAAAGAAATGTGAGATATTATGGCATGACTAATTCATATGAATATGGGAGATGCTAAGGATATTTCTTCTACTGTAACTCAGGGGCGACTAACAAGATAAATTCTGTTGCGGTGGCCCAGTGACTATTGATAAGGAGATGGCCGCAGCCCAGCCCGCTCCTCGTGAAGGGTCTGCCCCACAGACTTTCAAGTTTTGGACTAATGACAAGGTTTCGTGGGCAGACCCTGACAGGGACATGGACAGTGAGGGCGGTGCTGAAGGGCTGGCCACTCCCACGGGCCACCGCTCAACCTGACGCTCCTCCCCCTGTTCTAGATTTTTCCTCAGTTAGTTGTCATTCTTATGTTAATGTAATGTCAATCCCTTAAACCCTTCCCCTTTCTCCTCCCTTGTTCCCGAACCTTCTTTCGTATTCCCTTTCCCATTGGTTGTGTTCTCCGAACCCGCCCCTGGAACCGCCCTGGATCAATGCTTATTGGTTTTAATGTATGACTTAATTTACCCCCATTGGCCCAGGGAATTATCTCCTCCCCTCTTTTCCCAACTCCTCCTCCCTTTAAAACCCCTTGCAACCCCTTGTTTTGTGCCTTCTGCGCTCGGTCCCATTCAGTGTTCCTAAACCCACGTCTCTCTTCCCGGGAGGCTGGGCAATAAAGGTCGCTGGAATTATACCGACACAGGAGGTCTCCTCTCCTCTCTGCTCCCGTCGCCACACTTTACACGCGGTTACAGTTGCGCTCACCTCGTGTTCCAGGACAGTGATACAAGGCTCAGGGTTGCTAAGCTACGGCTCGCCTCTGAGAGGCTAGAGAAAGCAGCAACTGCAGCCTGAGCCTTTGTGCCGGTGACCAAGGCACTGCAAGTCGTCCTGCCTGGCCACGCCGGGCCAGTGAGTGGCCAGTGGAAGCGGCGACAAAATTCTCTTCTATTTCTTTTCTTTTTCCTTTTCTTTTTCCCCTGCTCTCAGTCTGAAAGACTAACACAGTATAAGCAAAGGATAATGAAGAAGTTCTGCATTAATTATTTCTGTTGATTCATGCTAAGGTGTCCTAGCAAAGATCATGGTTCAACTATGCTCCACGCTGTATGAACACATCACACGGGACAGACACAGCTACAAAAAAATTGCAGTAAAAGAATGCCTGTGTGAAAAGAGAAATACATGCTAATATCTTATTTCCAGTATAAGCTTTAAGGGGGATAATACATCACAGGAATTAGACTACCGGATGAATGCTGGTCGCCTTTGAAGATCCATCTCCCAAGAGCAAAGGCATAGGCAGTGGCAAGTAGTGCAGGAGTGGTGATGGACTTCTTTTACAACTGAGGCACCAAAGAAAAATGTGTGGCCACTGGAGGCAAGAACTGGTTACACAGGAGGACTACAGGGAGGTTGTTCACCACAGCAGGGAGAGCATTTGTGAGCCCAAAACTCTTGCAGAGTTCCAGCTGGCCAGAGCTGGGAAGGACAACAAAAAGGGCTTTTTGAAAGAAGTCAACAGCAAAAGGAGTATCAGAGTATACATGAAAATAGGGAGTTGGCTTTTACATGATTAGTCATTTAGGACCAAATTAAGAGTTGTTAAAGTTAATGAGTTTAATTGTTAAATGTTAGGAGTTGTTAAAGTTAATTAATTCAGTGGTTCAATGTTGGGTGTTTCCCTAGATAAGAATTTGTATTCCCTGTTAAAACCCTAACGTTTTTATGTAGGTTCCTCAGGTAAAAATGACTTCTGTTTTTTAGAAAACAACGAATCCTTATCTAAGTTTGAGTCTTCACAGAGTTTAGGAGAACCCTTACAGGTGGCTCCTGGGCTAAAAATAGAACACAGGACCTGTTGGTCTGTAACCGAGCTCCATGGTAACCATGAATTCCAATGAGGGTATTTTCCCGCCACTGGACCCCACGACGCCTCCCAAAGTCTACACCCCTGGCAACAGCAAGCTATTGGTGGATGGGCTCAGACCTCATTTCGGACTTACCAATCACCTCAGACCATGGGGGCTGGACAGTGGGCGGTCAGGGGAGGAGCCAAAGGGTTATAAAAAAGCTGGACAGGGGTTCGCATTCGCTTTTCCCCCCGGTATTTTCTGCACTGGAGTAGCTATGGGAGAGCTCAGGGCTGCGGTTCCGGACCTTTCATCTATTTAGAGACTCGTTAAAGGATTTTTGCTCTGGGATAGCTGGAGCAACCCCAGCGTTGTGGATCCCTGCCTTGGGTCCATAGCCTTACCGGCTTACAAAAGTCTCTGGTCCCCACGTTCCTGGTCTTGATTTTTTTTTTAATGCGATTTTTTAAAAATTAATTTTCTGTGAATAGATTCCTTTTTTAATATAAAAGAGTTGCTCTTTCTCACACAGAGACACTGATCTGTTACTTGATGAGGTCAGTTACTTCCCACATAGGGTCACAGAGCACAGCCATTTAATACTTCTTTTCCTCCTGTCTTTAACACTGGTGATGGGTCCTGGAAACCCCAGATCATCGTCTTGGAATACTGGGATTGTGGGCATGGTAAATTCCCAGTCAAGTCTCTTTGAGACTTGGCTGCTCCACCTCGATGCACATAAGTCTATGAGGCCCATGGAATTCATTCCAGAATACTCAAAAAGCTGGCCAATGTTACCATGAGACTGCTCCTCGGGACAGTGTTCATAACAGCAAGCCTGTCAAATCTGGAGAAGCATCTAGATGATGCTCTTAGGAACAGGGTTTAGTGAAACTGACCTCTCAGGAGTAAGCAGTTTAACTCAGTGACTCTTAAGGGTCACTTCCAACTTGAAATATTCTATGATCCTATGATTCCAGTGCATGTAGTCTCAAGCTATGCCAATTCAATTGATCTGTTCACACATATAATCATTGGCAGTTTTGACCAGTAAGCAATGCAAAAGGAGTTCAGCAGTCTGCTGGGCCTGCTTTTCTTCTGCTTTCTTTTGTTCAGCTCAACTAAAAGACTCCGATGCACTGAGGCAGACCTCAAATACATAGCCCATTTGCTTTTTACTACCTGGGCACAACCATCACTCAGCTTGGGGAGAGCTGAGGGGACAGTAGTGCCTCTCGCTCCCTGGCGAGTACACCGAGGATGTGGTGACTCCACCACTTCCCAGGCCAGCCAGTTCCAATGTTTGTCAACCCTTTCCCTGAAGAAAATTTCCCTAATATTCAACCTACACCTCCCTTGGTGACACTTGAGGCCATTTCCGTTCGTCCTGTCACTTGCTACCTGGGAGAAGGGGCCGAGCCTTACCTTGCTACCACCTTTCGGGGAGCTGTAGAGAGCGACGAGGACCCCCTGAGCCGCCTTTTCTCCAGGCTGAGCCACCCCAACTCCCTTAGACTGCTGCTCCAGAGCTTCTCCCGGTTCAGGTTCCCGCGGCTGCTTCCGCCCCGCCTTCAGCTCCTCCCGCCGCTGGCCACGTCAGGTGCTCTGCTCTTGTTGCGGAGCTTCAGACGCGGCTGGAGCTGCTTGAGGGGCTCAGGGCCCTAATCCGTGCGAAGCGGCAGCGGTTCCGGCCGGACCCTCCGGCTCCGCCGCCCCCGCCGCGCCCCGCAAGAAGGCGTTGCACCATTCCTCGGCCCGAAGGAGCCCGGCGGGCCCTGAGCATGGTGCTGGCTCCGTTCTACGGACCTTTGGCCGCGCTCCCCCCTCGAGGGGCCGCGCATGTGTTTTAGAAGTCGCCCAGCAGTCCCCGAAGAAGAGGCCCGAGGGGCCGACATCGGCCGTGGTTTCCGCGGCTGCCGTGTGCCTCACATAGGCTGTGTGCAGGCAGCCTTGGCACCCCTGCACCACCTGCCTCAGGACACTGATCCCGACAGCACCAGGCTCCCCTCCTGTTCAGGACTCCACATCCGCGGCCCAGGATAGCACTCAAGATCACAGAACTGTAGAATGATCAGGGTTGGAAGGGTCTTCCAGGCTCTTCTAGATCTAGCCCTGCCACACCCCGTGCTATGGGCAGGGACACCTTCATCTGCCCAACTGGCTGCAAGCCCCATCTTGCTTGGCATTGAACACTCCCA
The DNA here is from genome assembly GCA_013397935.1 of Dasyornis broadbenti. Lineage (NCBI taxonomy): Eukaryota > Metazoa > Chordata > Aves > Passeriformes > Dasyornithidae > Dasyornis > Dasyornis broadbenti. The sequence goes on along the minus strand of VZRN01001864.1, from coordinate 2,010 downwards.
GGGATGAGGTAGCCACAGCTGCTCTGGGCAGTATGGCAGTATGCCAGGGCCACAGGACCCTCACAGTAAAAAGTTTTTTCCTAACCTGCAATCTAAATCTCTTCTAATAAAAAATTGTTCCCCCTTGTGCTAGCACACTCTTTCCATGTAAAAACTCACTGTCCCTGGTTGTTTCTAAGCCTCTGTTTAAGTACTGGAAGGCTGCAAGGAGGAGCCTTCCTTTCTCCAGGCTGAGCAGGCTCTGCTGTCTCCACGTATGTTTGCAGCACAGGTGCTCCAAGCCCTCTGATCATCTCCATGGCTTCCCCTGGGCCTGCTCCAACAGCTCCCCATCTTTCCTGTGCTGAGGAGCCCAGCCTGGATGCAGTGCTCCAGGTGGGGCCTCCTGAAGGCTGAACTAGAGGAGCAGAATTGTCTCACTCAACCTGCTGCCCATGTTTCTTTGGAAGCAGCCCAGGATTTCATTGGCTTTCTGGGCTGTGAGTACCCACTGCTGCCTCATGTCAAGCCTTTTGTGAGAAATTAAATACCATTTTGCAGCAACCCAAACAGGTTATTGAATAAAAGAATGAAAGTTTTTAGTTCTGCGTCCTATTGTTATCTATGGTTTGGATGTCTTCTGGTAGGTGTGTTGGGTGTAGTTGCGAACTGGGCGAGGGGCAGGTTTAAAAACAGGACCAAAAAAGGAAGAAGGATGAGAGGGGAGGGGACAGGAGAGTAGGCTGCCGGAAGAGAGTGTAAGTTCCTGAGTACCCATCCAAAGGGAAAAGAGACAGGGACAGCCCCCGGCTGCAAAAGGCTATAAAAAGTTGCCATTTTGTTGGAGGGACATACATGTTGGCCTTTCAGGGCAGAGACACGTGTTTGACTCAACTAACTTACTACAAATGAATAGTTTTCGTTTGTTTCAAAGACTCTCATCTCACAGAACCAAGAAATCCTTCTCACTACCACTGAGAGAGATCAATCTGATTTTTATTTATGCCTCAACAGCTGTTATACATGAGGTGAAAAATTAGGGGTGGGACACTCTGTGAGCCCTGTCCCCGGGGAGGCTCTGCCAGGCAGTCATTCAGAGGAGAGAAAATGTCCGCCACTGATCTGCAAGCGACCCCCGCCCCTTGCCAGTGGGACAGATTGCCGGATACCCGGGAAAAAATTGCATGGAAAATCACGCTATAGGAGGAGCCATAGCACACAAAAGCACTTAACTATGACACAACCACTGCCATTTTCTTCGGGTTTCTTGGAGGGAGCAGGGGCTTGCCAAGAGAGTCAGCTTGGCCCTCCTCCCTTTCCTCATTTTTTTTTTTTCCCCGCCCTGTGTTCCTGTATCATCCCTGGCTGTCTTCGCTGTCGGCATCTGTCCTGTCCTTGTGCCCTACTTCGCCGCTTCCCCGAGGCAGCTCAGCGCCCCGACAGCCTCGGCTCACTATTTTCCTGACGGAGCCGCTGCTGTGTGTCCCGCAGCAGCCAGCTGGCAGCAGCGAGCCCGCAGCCATCATTCACCGACGGCAGAGACAACGCTGCTCGCCACTTGCCACCACCCGCAGCTGCCGCGTCCCAGCCCTGAGAGCCGCAGCTGCCCCACAGGTGTGCCCATAGCTACGGCAGCCTGTTCTTTGCCAATGGGAAGGACACACCGCTGATTGGAAATAGCGCCCAGCCCGCCACAGGAGCCACGCAGACTCCTCGCAGCTGGCAGCACACACGCTCCATCCTCCGAGCTCTTGCCGACAGCGTGCCCGGGTGTGAAGAGCCATTTTAGTTTTGATCTGTCTCAACACTGATTGTCAAAGGCGTGTAGGGGGAAGGGTTGCACATGTGCGCGTCGCAGGAGGCAGCCAGGAGCTGGGGCACGCCTTGTCTCTGGGACGACTTGACTTGGCAACACTGTACGCCCCAGAGGCCTTGCTTCAATCAGGTGGTCAAAGGCCTCCGCCAGTGGACTGCAGAGGAAAGTTGGACCAGGACCAACGGTCTCCCGGTCAGCAGGCGGACTTTGGGAGG